>JAUEKZ010177854.1:0-14165 GCA_031471865.1 Melibe leonina | reverse complement strand
CTCTCTCTCTCTCTCTCTCTCTCTCTCTCTCTCTCTCTCTCTCTCTCTCTCTCTCTCTCTCTCTCTCTTTCTTTCTTCTGGCTCTGGTCATTATCAAAACATGAAATTGTACGAAATACCACTGATGAAAAGGATCATGGACGATTTCTTAGACGAGAGGATAAATCGTCAACAAATAAGACTTTCCTATCCCATGCTATCCTAGTCAAGACAAAATACACCCCAGCTTCGTATTCGATTTAACATAACGGAAGTACTTTGACGATCTGTGTCAATGTTGGAATTCTAATTCCTCCACAGACTGACCTTCGTGATTACGTGCTTACCCTTTCTGGCTGGTTGGTCGGTTGCTTCCTGTTTGCGCCCTTTAAGGTCACTTTGAAGGAAATCTCTCAAAACAAGTGAACACCCCGCTAAGGAATAAAAGGAGGACTTATTTAAGTATATTATGCTGTTACAGTATACTGACACCGGGTCATCTATTAATAGCACCGTTCCCATAAACATTGGGGCCTGGCGGTATAAAAACCAGCTGCAGTAATGCCGATTTCTCGTCATAGGATTGACGTGAGTGGGACTCAAACCACCGCGTTCCTGGTTCCGTGTGAGGAGCACTCTCTCTTTGTGGACATATGGAGATGGTTTGGAAGAACCGGTATTTAGTTAGCAGCTAGTATCCTCTGACCCGCCATGACCCAGGAGGCAGCACATGGTACATGGTACATGGCACATGGTACATGCAAGCTACTCTGAGATTGCTCAGGCATTACCAAGGTCACCTCCTTTGACCCGCCATGACCCAGGAGGCAGTACATAGTGCATACAAGATATTCTGAGATTGATCAGGCATTACCAAGGTCACCTCCTTTGACCCGTGTATGGCTTTGGTACTCGTCTCATCATTCTCAAATAGTTTCACCATGCCACATCCCCGAACATGCGTACACTGTTTATCTTGCTTGTGTCGGGATTGCGGCAATGACAAATTCATTGTTATTGACTCGAATCGAGGTTAAAAACCCTTGAACAGAAAACCGAACAATAATCTATTCTATATTAATAATAAAACTCAGCTGCTAGTTAATCTAGTTATGGAGCTGTGCTCGCTCTCTTCGGGATTGCGACAAGGTGCGATCGAGAATGTGGCCACCCATTCACGTTAACTGGATTAACTCACAAGCGTAGCGTTACCAGGTATTTTGGCTCTGGATGTTACATGAGCGATCAGGCTGAATAATCGAGGCTTGTTAAAATTCTTCGACAACATTCAAGCCAGGAGCATGTGGTGATATCTCCCTGGTCTGTCGCTTTCTGTTATTTCAAGTAGGTAGGGTCCGCGCTCTTGGGGAGAGTGGAGAGGATGGCGAGGATAGATAACAAATTATGGTTCTCATGCGGCTTGTTTTCGCGACGGCTTCTGTCAGTTTAAAGCCTGCTGCCTCTAAATGAAATCCTCTTCTTTCAAGACTTTTTGACTTAGCCAGCCACATCCAGGACTCTTTCACAGCGGGGTCTGATTCTGACCAAACGGAATATTATGCCAAAATCTTCAAAACTAACATGTCGTTCTTGTACTAGATAAATCAGTGAACGGACATAATATGTCAGAAGCCTGGTGGTTAGGTAAGCAGGTAGATAGGTAAGTAGCCAGGTAGATAGGTAAGTAGGCAGGTAGATAGGTAAGTAGGTAGTTAACTTTCGTATGTAGGTAGGCTAGTAGGGCGATAGGTAGGTAGGTAGTTAGGTAAGTAGGATGTTAGGTTGTTAGGTTGGTTGGTAGGTAGGCAGGTACGCAGGTAGGTAGATAGGTAAGTTGGTAGGAAGAAGGGCAGGTTGGCAGGTAGGTGAACATGGGAATTCTTTCTGAGGAAATAACGATTAATCTTAGAGCGCAGGCACCTTGATTCATAATAGGGATAGGGTGCAAAAAATAGAAAACAATCTTCGGGGAAATGATTAACCAAATAAATTAATACATCAGGGAGGGCTGAATACTATCAAGATCCTTTCAGATAGCAGGAATCAAGGCCTCTCCCATCCCACTCACTGCTCTCCATTATCCCCTACTGCCTCTCCTCTGTTACTGCCCCCCCCTCCCCCTCTCTCTTCTCATGTCCTTCCCACTCCCAAGGCATCCCAATCTCAACCTCAACATTTCTCCCGGAGAAGAAAAAATACTATAGAGTTCCTGCATAGTTGGAAGAAATGAAATTAAAATATTATGAGAAACATGATTTTTAAAGTTGATTTATGAATATAAGATTCATTCGCCGATTTCATGGCACGAGACAAGATTTTAGTCAGGATCTAAATCCTAAATTTAGCCTAATTTATGCTCAGATTGAATATTTTGACCTCTCACAAAATTCAAAGCAATACATCGCGCGCTGAAATCGAGCTAAATTTAGAATTTGATCTCGGGCTAAACGTTAGTCTCGCGTCATGAAATCGGCTCAAGAAGTTGGAGTAACAGCGACTTTTTTTCTTGCTTTTTTTTTTGTTCATAAAAAAAACAACACCGTAGACTGTTCCATCCATAAATGTTTGGTCCTCTCGCCTGCTTTTATTGACTATTTATTCCATTTATGATTTTATGCCATTATCCCACTCCAATCCGCACAACAGATCAAAAGTAGGATTATGTCAGGATAGACAGTAGTTATCTACCATCTTTTCCTGACCCAGTCCTTTGATTTTCTGCTCGAAGTGACACAGCCTGGCCTGGGTGAGAGCAAGCGATTTACACAAACCACGTGTTTCAACAGTATATGCCAGTCTCTTGATTGTGAAGGGTGTTCTGAGAGCTTTGTATAGATCTCTACAGTATGGCAGTTTGTTACCGCCGTATTTTTTATAATGTCGTCAACAATTCCTTCAGCGTTTGTTGTGTTTTTGCTCTACTACAGCAACACCGTCGTTGGTTGATTGCTGCTTGTTTTACGCCCTTTTTAAAGCACTTAATTCATATCAAAGGGGAAGATATCTTGACAAATAAACGTGCTGCCACACAGAGACAAACGAAAGGTTTAATTCGAATGTCTCCCCCAGTTGCTGTATATTGATGCTGGCCCAACTAGTCTCAGCACCATTCCCACAATGCATAGCGCTGATAGAGAGACAGCTCAATCAACCCTTTCAACGCTGAGGTTATTTCTTAATCAAAATCTTTTTATGCCGGATAAATCAGATTTCATTGAACTGACGTATTATTAACGGAGAGCTCGCCCGAATATCTCACCCATTCACAGTATACTAACACCGTGTTTTAGAACTGTTCCCATTGTGCCAAGAGCGAAGCGGGAAAACTGCTAAAATGCGGATTTAACCCTGCGGTGATTCGAACCACCAGCCTACCAGTTCCCAGGCGGACGCTCTACCCATTGAGACATGGGGCAAATAGGGAGAGATTGCCTCCCAAACTGTTCAATCCGCAAGTTACGATCCCTGGGGCGTTGTACCCCTGGCTGAGGAACTTTGCGTCATCGACGTCTTGGATATCCCAATCTTGCTCAAAGTTAGGAGAGAATAAAGGGGATTTTCTTTTCCTAATCCTTTCAGAGCGAGGTCTGATTTTAACAATATCTGAAATATGCAAAATCTTGAAAATATTTGTATTCTTAAACCAGATAAATCATATTTCAGTGAAATTCAGGCTTTTGGCATAATATGTCAGTCCACTGAAATCTGATTAATCTTGTATAAGAACAGGCAATTCTTGAAGATTTTGGTTGCCTTAGCAATGAAAAGGATAATTCATGAAATGGGTTTCACGTTCTTTAAACAATTCCAATGGAAGTGTATACCTATTCCTCAGATAACGCAGTATAAAACTAAATGGACCAGGACGAATGAAGAAGCTTTCGTCAATATGCCCAGCCACAAAACTACTAAAATCTGCTCAGTTGGAGGATAACGTAAGGAGTACTCCGAATTTTAATGGTAATGGGGATTAGAACTCTGACTAAATGGATTTCTCGGGATCATTTATTTGTTTTTATGTTGACCACCTCAAGGCCACAGAAAAGGGGGGATGGCATTAGAATCCAATGTTTAAAAAGACTAGACTGGGCAACGTGATTTTGTTTTAAATTGCGTAGCGCGTAAAAAAAGGGTGGGGGGGGGGTGGAGTAGGTTGAAGAGAGGGAGATATAGGAAGGCACAGAGAAAGAGAGATAAAGATTTAAACAGTGCGGGAATATATCATTATGTTATTATCTGACTATATATTTTTTCCTCGCTCTAACCTTATCTCTCTATCTCTAACCCCCCTCCCCCTCCCACTCCCAACAGCGAACATACACACCAACTCAATGAGTGATCCACCAATTAATTGGTCATTAATAAGCTACTCTAATCTCTTTTAACAATCTGCCATGACAGCTAAAATCTACATTTTTTCGCTTCTTTTCTCTGGAAACTAGGAAAGCAACGTATCTTTAAGAGGCCATAAATTCCTTACACAGTAAGAATTATAGCACAATTATTCATGTCGTTTTTTCTTTGAATCCTAATGTCCTACTTTGAATATTCATCATGACTATCTCGGTTGCCTTGATCTGTGATATGTTGCCTGCATAACACCTACTTGCTTGCCCGACTGCTTATCTACCTACCTACCTACCTACCTACCTACCTACCTACCTACCTACCTACCTACCTACCTACCTACTTACCTACCGAGCTACCTACCTACCTACCTATTCATACAAAAACGACACACACATATCTACCTGCCTATCTATCTATATATCTATCTATCTATCTATTGATCTATCTATATATCTATCTATCGATCGATATATATATCTATCTATCTATCTATCTATTTATCGATCTATCTATCTATCGATAGACCTATCTTTCTAGCCAGATAATTAGCTATCTATTTATCTATCGACCTATCTATCTTGTTTGTTTGTCTACGGAGAATCGATCGCATACTTATTAATCCTTTATACGTTTTGCATCCCTCAATGTGCATTTGACGACAAGAAATATGAATAAATATGTGTTTGTTCCTCCCTTGTGCCGTTCTTATTAATATGCTATATGAATTATTCATGACTGGCTGATTGACATGCGCACAGCTTCAATTATCACTTGGAGGCACTTTGTTGTTTCTTAGCAGAATAAAACCGATTTAGATATAATCTATAAATCAATAGTTTTCTAACGTATTTCAATTAAAAAGGGGCCGATTTCACGACGCAAGATTATGATTTTGTCCGGGTATAAAATCTAAATCTGATTTTATTATCGCATTTAATATCTTAACCTGTCATAATATTCAAAACGATCACTCCGAGACGACTTCCGTCTAATATGCTTCTTAAATGTTCTTGCATTCAACGATGAAATACTGAACAAAATGGCTCATTGAGATTTTCACTTTATGATGATATTTCTTTTATTATTAATATTAAGTAGGAGGTTATTCTTTTTATCACCATGAAACATTTTGTTATGACGTGTAGGTTTATATGATATGTATGATGATAGAGAATAATATGTAGACCCAAACCACTACCCTTGGGGACGCCAAAGCTAAGAAAAAATGGTTGCTCACAGGGCGTCTCCGAGTACGATTTATAAGAAAGGATGAATAGATAAAATCATATTTAATACTTTATATAAACAATTCAATACCGCCAATGGCCACTCCCCCTAACTATGAAATAACGAATTCATAATGAAGTGACTCTATAATTGTTATCTGTATTCGACAACTCTGCGTAAAATTATGACAAAAATCAAAATCACCGCGAAAATCCCCCCTCCCTATTCATAACATGTACAGGGTTTTGTTTTTTGTTTGTTTGTTGTTGTTGTTGTTTTTTGGGGGTTTTATTTGTGGGGGGGGGGGGGTGTTTTGTTTCTTTTTCCATCCCCTCATTCTTCACCCCGAAGTGTTGGGGTACAACTCTGTGCCTGGTTACAAATGTATAAATGTGCTAAGTTCCCTCAGGATAACAAAACTAGTCTCAGAGCCAGAAGACTCTTGGCATAAAGCCGAGAAGATTTCAATTTCTGTATTTTTTCGTTTCTTAGATTGCTATTACACCTAGTTTATAGAAGAAGAAGGAGAAGAAAAAGAAGAAAAAGAAACGACCAAGTGGGAGGAAGATGAAGAATAACAGACGGAACAGGAAGAAGAATAACAGAATAACAAACAATAGCAAAACAATATAATCAGCTGCAGCAGCATGAACAAAAAACCAAACAATGTGGAGAAGAAGAAAAAAGAGATGAAGAGAAAGACGTAGAAGAAAACACGGTGTGAACGAGTTCACCCATTATTTTCTTAGCATATTTCTTTCCTCAGACAATTTTCTTGAATATATCAATAACATAATTTGTAAAAAAGAGTGATTCTAAATTCTGGAATTTTAAAAGCATTACATCCATATCTCGAGATATTTGGGAAAACAATTTGGACAAAGTAGACAGTTCTAGTCTTTCTTTCTCCTAACAACGTATTTGCAAAGACGTGACTCTGGTGGACGTGGAAACCTTTCCAACACAAAACAAAATGTCCTTCTGCACGACATTCTCTGATGGGGAGGGGAGAAGCCACTGTTCATTAGAATTTGTCGTCTGGCTCACACTAGCGTTGATGGTATGCAAACGTAGCCTTCAGCTTGTTTGAGACTGGGCACAAAATAGGATCCGAGTTTCTTTCTGTTAACTATCTAAAACAAGTAATCTTATATGTTTAGATTAATAGTAACTATTCTATTTCCAAACCTTTTCAGAGCATGCACGCTGTACCATCTGACAAAAAAAAAAAGGGATCGCAAAAAAAATAAATGAAATGGATAGGTATAAACATGTTTTGAAACTTCATCAACCAGCGTCTTGCTCAAAGTGTGAAGTATCTTATATTAATCTGGGACTTTGGTTCTACAAGTCACATCATATTGCAATAGTCACACTGAAAATTTTGACATTTTTTAAATGTCCCCAAATTTGATGATCATGATATTATATTTGTGCTAGGGCCGCTTTTATTTCTATGATCACCTGTAATGCTATCGGTTTTACAGAGGGCTGTTAGAGATAGATAGATATTTCAAAAAAACATTTTCTGTATATCTCCGCAAGTTGCGACCGTACACTTTTTTCAAAATATAGTTTTTAGTTTTATTTTAGAATCAATATCATTAAGACCAATACACATTAACATCATATTCTCATATTTGAATCAATACAAGGCACCACGTCAGGAGCAATTTTCAGAGACACCAAATGATTTCATGATTTCCCTCCAAGATTAGACCACTGTGGATTAAGGGGAACTCGGTGTCTGGAAGCGGCCTGTCTTGTAAACATGTCTGTCAGATTTGATCCCAGAGATACAATGTTCTACATGTTTTTTATGGCTCGGTTCGGAGAAGCAATCTTCGACAATCCAGCGATTTAACCAGAGAGTGGCAGTCATTGTCACTTGTCAATTCCACATAAGAACTGGAATAAGTGTTGTATCTATTGGTACAATAATTTAAAAGAGAGAGAGAGAGAGAGAGAGACAGATATAGAGAGATAAAAAAAAAGAAAGAGAGAGAGAAAAGAAAGAGAGACAAATAAAGAGAAAGAGAGCGAGAGAGAAAGAGAGAGAGAGAAAGAGAGAGAGAGAAAGAGAGAGAGAGAGAGAGAGAGCGAGATGGGGGGGGGGGGGGAGAGATAACAATGAATAAATTGATTATAAGTCCGACATTGCAGCATTTTAGTACCAACGAGAATTGCCTCGATTGTCGTTTGTCGTGTAGGTATAAAGAAAAGCTTTGGGGCAGTCAACTTTTTGCTAAATGAGTTACATGAAATTTTATGTACGGGAGGAATTTACTCTTTAAAAGTCAATCATGAGCAATTTGCTGGCAGAAGGTTTTTTGGGGGTTTTTTTATTTGAAAAATCGCCTTTATATCTAAGACTGGTAGGTATAGAGATAAAATATAAAATGTCTACCCAATTTCACATTGCCACCATCGCAAGCAATACGTTATGGCCCTCGTCGGGCATTTATCATTGTGTGACAGTCAGCTGGTCGTAGAAATAATCATGAAATTCGGGATTTAGACAACAGTAAAAGGGATCAAAAAGGGAAACAACCAAGCACCCAATAATGAGAATTGGATGTTTAACCACATGTAGATCGGTGGGAAGGCTGGATTGGACTTGGAAAAACCCTCTGTGCCATGATGAATCGGTGTGTCAACGACGGAAAAGCTTCCCTTCCTTTCGTTACAATAACACCATGTAAAAAAGGAGAGAGAGAGAAAGAGAGGAGACGAATTGTATGGGGTAATATATAAAGATTGAATGCAAGTTTGTGTGTGTGTGTGTGTTTGTATGTGTGTGTGCATGTGTGTGTATGGAATTGGACAAGAGAGAGAGAGAGAGAGAGAGAGAGAGAGAGAGAGAGAGAGAGAGAGAGAGAGAGAGATAGAAGGAAAATGGGGACGGGGAGAGATAGATAGTTACCTAAGTCGATAGAATAAAAAGGAAATATTGGTATAGAGCAGTACATTTATAACACCATCTGTTATCATAGGAACTCTGATATGACAGTGACAAATCAAAAGCTTGTATTTTTCTATGTAAGTCTATGTAGTAGAAACCTACCTTGAACAGTATCATATTTTTGCAGATTCGGATATCACAGTGGTCTTGCAGCGCATAAACTTGCCTTTGATTCTTAAAATCATTAGAGTCAACCGACTCAACTTTTTTCCTAAAATAAAGCTTGGAAAATACAAAGTCTATCCAGTGAAGGAAATTATGCACCACAAACACATTTCGTGACTATACGCACCGCCCACGCTTAAGTCTATTGGTGGCGGTAGTTTTCCTTGATAACGGATATAACATGACTCGTTTTTAACGGGGACAATTTGCTGGTCCAGTCTGTCCTTTTATATCGGACGTTGACTGTAAATGGGTGGTTAAAGAGTCGCATGTACACTTACTGACTAATCGGACAAAGTGGAAAATAGAACATTGGATAGACACAACCCATTTCATTAGAGTAAGAGATACTAGAACAACAGAATTAAAAGTAAGAGCATTAGGACATTTTTCAGTGAGAGAAGAGCGGAGGATATTTGCGAAGTCCACCTCTTGCCAACAGATGACCCAATTGTTTGGATAGATAATAAAGCCATGCTAAGCCGAAAAGAGGGATGGAGAAAGGCATTCAGATGGACATTGCGGATTGGGGTGATGTATGGATCTCTAATAGACTTTTAGAATATGTCACTGAAAGAGATGTACGTTCTCGTGAAATGCCAAATGCGCATGTTCAAAATAGGGTAATCTGGTGGGACACACATACATACATACAAACACACACTTGCACACACACACATACATACATACATACATACACACATACATACATACATACATACATGCATACATTCATACTTACATACATAATACATACATATACACACACACACATACATACATACATACACACACACACATATAAATACATACATACATACATGCATGCATACATTCATGCATACATTCATACATACATACATACATACATTCATGCATACATTCATACATACATACATACATACATACATACATTCATACACACATACATACATACATACATAGATACATACATACATACATACATACATACATACATACATACATACATACATACATACATACATACATACATACACATAAATACATACAAACATACACACACACACACAAACACACTCACACACACATACGCGTCCCGGCAACTCCCCAAAGCAATACCAAATATGCTGATTAGGGGCTGCTTTTGTATCCATGGTCCCCAAACAACGCCGTGGGCAAAGATTGCTTTGCCCCTTAAGACTTGAGCCGATGCCTCGTGACAGGTCGGACAGTGGCTTGTTCTGGAGGTTTTCGTGACAGGTCGGACAGTGGCTTGTTCTGGAGGCTTTCGTGACAGGTCGGTCAGTGGCTTATTCTGGAGGTTTTCGTTTTTAATTTGGTGGAGGCCAGACACCTACAAATCCACGTCCGTCCATCCATCCAGTGATGTGGTTCTCGGATGGAGACGAATCCGTATAGCCCTCAGTTCCTCAGACCACCGTTCATGGCACAACCTTGCAAAGCCACTTCACGAAAATTATTATATTAGTTATAATAAAGATAATAATCGTAAAAATAATGATAATAAAGTATAAAAAAGTAATAATAGCAATGATAATAATAATAATAATAATAATGATTTTTATTATCATCCTCATCATAAAGTTAATTTGCTGGTGGTGATGGTGGCGGTGTTGATGGTGGCGGAGGTGATAATGATGATAATGATCAAGGCCTCGCAGACCAGAGGGATGTTTGCCGCTAACCGTCTATGTGTTGCTTCGTCTGTGGCATTTATCATCGTCATGTGAACCAAATAACCAATAGCATTATCTATTATAAAACTTTTGCCGAATAAGCTTTTTAACTATATGCAAACTTATAAACTGCACTCAAAAGGGGGAGGGGGTGGGGGAGAAAACATGTTTAATTTGATCCCCCCCCTCCCCTTGTTATTGACAGTGCACCTTAACATTAACCCCGTTTGTAATCTCTGGGGCTGATTTCATGACGTAGGACTAGAATTTTTCTCTGAGTCGAAATTCTAAATATTGGATTGATTTAGGAACGCAATAAATATTTGACCACTCATTAAATTCGCGGCCCAAGGTGGCTGCCCCCGTCCGCCATGCCTACCTCCTACGCAATCGCACGAGATTCCAGGGACTGCTGTCACGCCTATTTGACCGCTTCTCTATTGATGGTCGCCACGTTAAACGAGAGCAGTTAAATGTTACTCAACGTTTAACCCTTTCACAGCGATCTCTAATGATTCTAACCAAAATGAAATATGCAAAATCTTGAAATTGTACGTGTTATTTAACGAGATACATCAGATTTCAGGAAAGTGAAATAATGGCAATTAAAACTCCGGATATGACGAAATCGTTTGGCGTAAACGACTAAATACATTGAAGAAGTTTTTGTTTTGACCCGCACGGACCAATCACATGGAAACTATTTTTGTACATTATAATAATTTTAAATCAGATTTCAGGAAAGTGAAATAATGGCAATTAAAACTCCGGATATGACGAAATCGTTTGACGTAAACGACTTAATACATTGAAGAAGTTTTTGCTTTGACCCTCTCGGACCAATCACATGAAATCGAATTATTTACATTATAATAATTTTAAATCAGATTTCAGGAAAGTGAAATAATGGCAATTAAAACTCCGGATATGACGAAATCGTTTGACGTAAACGACTTAATACATTGAAGAAGTTTTTGCTTTGACCCTCACGGACCAATCACATGAAATCGAATTATTTACATTATAATAATTTTAAATCAGATTTCAGGAAAGTGAAATAATGGCAATTAAAACTCCGGATATGACGAAATCGTTTGACGTAAACGACTTAATACATTGAAGAAGTTTTTGGTTTGACCCTCACGGACCAATCACATGAAATCTAATTATTTACATTATAATAATTTTAAATCGTTGAGTGAATGTGTGAAAATAGAGTCGCATTTGAAAGATAAATGGTATTGTCTTAATCTTCAATGAAGATATCCAATGGCGAATGTGGAATAGGATAAGTAAATCTATGTCCTCGAAAGAACGCACACTACTCTTAATGTCTTCTAATCTAGATAAAGATAACATGATAATTTCGGCAAGCGATGGAAGAAAAAAAGAAGAGAGATTACTGAGGTATCTACACTAACTATATTATTGCTTTCATGAGTAAACACCTATTGTTATAAAGAGGGAGTTTACATTTGGAACAAACCAATGCAGATGAGTGTGAGGAGCTTCCTAAGATGACAGATGACGATAAAACAAAATAAATAACTTTTTCCCATAAAAACCGTAGACTAATACATTACAGCAGTCAGAATATTGTGGCAGAGTAAACAAGAAGAACCGCACCCCGATATTCGGAGGACAATTAGGGGGGGGGGGGGTGAGGCACAATATAAGAATTACATTATCGAAATTGATGCCCGGGTGTTGTAAGGCTAGCAGATCTAATCTAGTCTAGTCACATTCCCGTACCTACCTCAGTAATATCATCGAAAAGCAGAGATTGAAGGAATAGTGAAGGCAGATGGTGGCGGGTGTGATAGGGGCACAGGAAGGCTCTGACGTAATATTGCAGGATAACAAAGGCCGCCTGATCCAATTTTAATCGACTCTTCATAACAAAACACAACAAAGGATTTATTCAGATATCTAGTTTAACTGAAATGTAAAGTCTGTTCCCCGGGGCCAAATTAGACGCCCCTAGAAATTGAATAAAGCTAATCTTAACAAATCCCAACATGTGTAAACACCTGTCTACAGAAGATTCTAAAATTACACTGCTTGGGAGAGATCGACAGCGACAACCTGCAGACTTAAGGCGCAGACGCAGTGGGAAGATGTTTTGGGTCTGTAATCGTTCCGGCAAAACAATAGTCCCGACAAAAATCAACCTACATACTTGCACTTGACAAGACGAATGTAACAACAACCATTTGTAGCTAGCATTAACTTTTAGCGTTGCATCAAATTGTATCAAAGTGTTTCTCTCACTGATCTGAACATCGGGTAGGCCGTGGTCTAGAAACGCCGTCTTTCACATCTGATATAAGTGATATCTTTCGATTATGTGCCCAATCCGTGCCGGTCCCAAGGTGTGCATCCAAAAAATTAGACTTGTTTATTCTCGAGGATTTCATAAAGAGAGACACGACATGATAGGGCATGATGTAGAAAAAACCAAGATGATAACAAACAGGAAGAGTCAGACTACACATAGAAGAAGAAAGACGCGTGTGTGCCTGTTTTACCTTGGATCAGGACTCTCGCATTGTCTACCGTTTGCGATATTATGACTTGAATTTTCCCTTTCAGGTAAAGAGCCATGAATCCTAATGTAAGATCCTAACTCTGACATCCCACACTGTGCCATAACCAAGGGTAGATTAGGTTTGGCGTACGTATTTCAGATTTAGTAGTTTGGTAGATAACATTTGGCCTTTTTTAAATCGAGAGGCAGAAATTAAACGGTTGTGTTTATAAACACTACTCTTAAACGTGACAGGGCGATACTCCGACTGACGCGTCTCTTGATGCTACCTGGTCCATGCAATAAGCAGAAAAAGTAAAAGGTAACAATGACAGTATCAGCTCCCATCGCCAGCTTGAAATTAGTCATCTCAAAAATTGTCCTGCCCAGGGCCTCAGCTGGAAACAAAAACCATGTATTGGTGCGGTACGATATGATACTTTTCTATTATATTTTTTTGGGGCACCGATCTACACTCGTCAAAATAGGGCTCAAATTCAAATTTTTGCTTATTGTGATGATGCGTTAGCAATATAGAGGTATTTTCCAAAAATCTCCATATATTGTTGCCGTCACAAAATTCTTACTCAAGTAAAATTTCTGAACCGCCTTGCGTTATTGAACAGTAAAATGTAACAAATTAGAGTCACTCATATATGTCCCTAGTTTGTGTGTGTACCCAATCTGTGTATGTGTGTACTGGTTAATGTTTGCGTGTGAGTACTGGGCGTATTGAGCGTCTATGCGTATATGCGTGTATTGTATGTGGATGAAGAGGATACCGGTATGGTCTAGTGCTGGCATTGTCCGAATGGTTTATGAACCCTGCTGCAATTCACGTAAAACCAGTCAGTTCCAGAAAAGTCCATTTATCTATTTATGGCATTCAGGTCAACTCTCATGGGCAATGGAGCCTTTCAGCGGGTCCAGTGTCCTCATTTCCTGGATATGCAAAGACTCCATTGTCAGTGAAAGATAAATCTCTCGGAGAAAGATGCTCAACCATTAATTTCACTATGCTAATGGTCCCCTTTCTTTTATATCTCGTCATCTTTCTTTCTTTCTTTCTTTCTTTCTTTCTTTCTTTAGTACTGCTATCTCAATTCGCTACTGCCATTAACACCATGACCATTATTACGACAACGACAAAAACTACTACTACTACTACTGCAACTACCACTACTGCCATTAACACCATCACCATTATTACGACAACGACAAAAACTACTACTACTACTACTGCAACTACCACTACTGCCATTAACACCATCACCAT
>JAUEKZ010177843.1:2922-14167 GCA_031471865.1 Melibe leonina | reverse complement strand
GTATATTGTTTAGTTGTTTTGATGTAAACACCGTTTTTTGGCTTCATTGCCTACTAAAGAATTAAACTGTAAACTGTACCACATGTAAAATTTCCTTTTGCGCAACTGCAATTTACAAAGTGGTGACAGCTTGACACAATGCTCGTTCTCCTGTCAAGGCATCCCTTCCTGTCAAGGCAAATACTACTACTACATACTTTCGCTGTGTATGTCAAAACGTGTTTGGATACATATGACATGCCCGTCAACATATAGGCTCTATGTTGAGCGTCAACCTTGGATCAGGCGTGTTGCCAAAACCCATTGACGTCAGACTTAAGAGTATGGGGCGTTTATTTACATCAGTCTCGTCAGGCAATTTCGGAATAGTGCTGAGAATGTTTGTACCAGTCTCAGAATTCTGTGACTGAGTGAGATGTTTTAGTGATCCCTGCAATTATCTATAAGTGACAGAGCTCTACCGTCAATATGATCTGAATACATGTTGAAGCTGGCGGTAAGTAGATCAGGTGGTACATCCTATTGCCACAGAAAAAGTGCTATCTAGTTCCCACATGCCGCAAACGCCAGGCCCTTATACACACACACAAAATCAAGGGAGCTAACCTCTTTGGGCTACACCATCAACTAATCGTAATGAGAGATCTACTGGTTCGATAACCAGAGTTGTCTTTCCTGACCCAAACAGTAAACTAAACTAGAAAATAAGACTGACTGGACTGGCAGTAACAGTTCTCTAAGGGTTAAGGGTTAAGATAAGATTTAGATTAGACGAAACGTTTTGTTTTGATGGCCCCATCTGGTGATCTTAGAGCCGGATCGAAGAACGTAAAATCCGATCAATACCTTAACCAAGATATGTTTTGGGTTGTATGTTCGCTGTTGAGTTGTAGCAGATTCATTGTCGAAGAAACTTCCATGCTATTATTGCTGTTTTCTCTATCTAGTTGAAGTGACAACTCAGGAGGGAGTTGATCTGGAAGACCAGTTTGTAAAGTAAGCTGATTATAGAATCTCCTTCTAATCAATAAAATTGGGAATACCTAAAAATTATTCTGTTGGATGTCATATTGAATTGGTGACAATCATACAGACTACTCAATGAGATTTTAAAATCTAGTCTAGACACAAGAATTCAGCTGGTACTGAACACACTCATTTCTCATTCAAGAACGAAACCTGTCATGATTTATTCATAAAAGAATCAATGGAGGATGATAGTTAGAACCATGCTTTAGTACCCCCCATCTCTCTGACTAGGTCTACCTGGACACTTTTCTGTGGTTCGTACTGGACTGCATTCTATATCTTTTCTTCATTGAATCCTTCATGTTTAGGCAATTTCTCTAGAGCCTACTGGCCCATAGGTCTACACCTTGCCCGGTTTCTGTAGTATGAAGTGGATAAGTAAAATGATTGCCACCTTCTGGGTAGGATGCTGGTCTTTATCGCAATCACAAATAACTTTCATGACCTAACTTTGGGTTCATCTAGGTGAAGTGTGGCAACTGGAGTAAATTTTCTTGCCTTATATATAGGGAAAAACTGGAGTTTCATTGATAGAAATCAAACATCTTGGCCCTGGCCTCTTTACTTACGTTGCTTCCAGTTTGGCCACAGGGCAACCATGTAATTTTGTATATTTTTTTGTAATTTTTTTTGTATTTTTATTCAGTGCTAACCATGTTTTTATCTTTGTTTGTTCAAGACATATTGTAGCAAATGATTTAAGATAAGATATCATTATGATTATTTTGTTAATTGAATACTAGAAATTTTATGCATTTGTTATACATTGCACTCTGGCAACAAAAAAGAATGAATGCTTGTTTTTGTGTTGTTCTTGATGTCAAAAGATTGGATGGTTGTTGTGTATCAAGCATCACAATCTTAGATACCTATCTGTGGATTCCCTTCTGTAGCCTTTCAAGAAAAAAAATTGAGATTGTCAAAATTGAATATTTATTTTTTTCCAGCCCAGCCATGGAATTAGGTCGGAGTAGATTTGGAATCTCTCTGGAGACCGCTTATGGCAGCCTTTCGCTTTTTTCCTCCCTTCTGCACAACTTGTTTCTTCTGTACCACGTGGAAGTGTTCGTCTCCATCTACAGAATAGACAAGCTATCCTTCTGGGCGGGGGAGGCTTTATTTCTAGTGTGGAACTCTCTCAATGATCCCTTGTTTGGATGGATGAGTGATAAAAAACTCCTGCAAAAAGAGAAAGCGCAAGAGATTTCAGAAAGAGACATAATCAATTTGCGGTTATCACGCCTGCACGTGTATGGTCCTTTATTTGCCTTGGTGTTTGTCTTATTCTGGGTCAAATGGATATGGACAGGACTGCAGTTTGCCATATGCTTATGTTTGTATGATGCTTTTTTGACAATGATTGATTTGCATCACTCGGCGCTCTTAGCTGACTTGGCTGTTTCTGCAGAGGCACGGACAAAATTTAGCTCTAAGTGTTCAATTTTCAGTGCTGTTGGATGTATATCAGTATTTTTATCCTATCTTGTGTGGGATAGAGCATCCCTAGTAAACTTTAGGATGTTTTGTATGGTTTTAGCTGTTGTTTCTTTTCTAGGATTTTTTTTCATGGTAAAGTTTATTAAAAAGATGTTCATGAACACTAGTCAGTCTCGTCACCTTAAAAGGTAAGATTTTTTTTCTTTTGATAAAATATATTTTCAAAGATTTTTAAAGATGGGCATATATATTTTTTTTTTGTGCAATGGTTTGATCTTATCTGAATCTTATTGTAAGCAAAGATGACCTTGAGTTATTGAAGGTTTTATTGAAGCTCTTTGTTTTTCAATGATAAGAATTTGGTTTTGGGAGTTAAGGCATTGTCTGTACTCAACGAAGCTCAGATTGAACATCTGTAACCTCTAAGGTTTAGTTATCTTGTTTTTGGTATTGAATGAGGCTCTTTTTAAAGAATATCCTCGCAAACTCTACTGTTCAAATTTTTAGTGTTTGAGTTTTATTTTTGGCTGTTTAAAATAGCTGACCGCACTGCAAGGGAAATTATAGAATTGTGTGTAAGAGATGTCTTTGGTTTTTAAAAAAACAATTTTTATTAGAATTTTGTTTTGCAACAGCACAATATGAGAACCTATGACATATCATCATTTTCATTTTTAACTTGTTTACTTTCACAAGGCCGTCCCATGCTGAGAATGGTGACTTGTCCCTGTCTGAACAAGGCCCTTCTGTAACTGTGTTTGGGAAACAGCTGATGGCTCACAAAAACCTGAAATGGTTTACCTTTATGAACCTTGTACAAGTAAGCAAGATTTTTTTACAGCTGTCAGAGTAATGTTGTGATTTGCTACTACAGTAAAAAAGAGTGAAAATGCTAAAAATTATCATTAGGCTGTTGAGTCCATCTATTATAATAGGCTTATGAAACAGGACTTTCATACTGTAAATTAAAATCTCAGTTTTTTTCTCTATAAGTTTAAGTTATGATAATATGAACCTTGCTATAACAGGATTCAACTTTTGCAGACTCTGGTTATAACAGCTATGTTACAACAAGTGGACTTGCTCTCAAACTGTAAAGTGATTAAAATTTGTTTCCCCCAAGACACCTTGAGTGATTGTATTATCATTGCAATGAATAGCCTAAGCATTGCAAAGAACCAAGAATGAGGGACATATTTCATAATGTTGACCTGTCTGATGTCAGATGACATCTTTTTTCTTGAGCTTGCTCATGCTTTGTTAGGCCCTGAAGTTGCAGAATGTGATTGGTATTTTGGCTTCACTAACCAACACATCACAAATGTCACTTCTCCCCACATTCTGCATTACTAAATTCTATCCAGATATAACAAGACTTGCTATAATTGGGGGGTGGGGGGGGGGGGTAATTACTGGTCCCTTCTGTCCTGTTATATCAGAGTTTGGCTGTAATGTAATACCTAGAAACGTTTTTCATTATCATTTTTTCCTCCTTGATTTTCAAGGATGGAGATGATTTTTTGGAGAAAAAAAACAACCTGATTACTACCATTGAAACTATTTTAATTTGTATCCAATATATTTTTTTTGCCATGTTTATATGTTTTACTTTTAAAACACAGTTTTAGTGTATGAGCACATATTTATGTTTTGCTTTTCTTCCTTCAGGTTTTCCATTGTCACTTCAATTCTAACTTCTTCCCTTTGTTCCTGGAAGCTTTACTAGGAGATGCGGTGACTCCCACAGTGGGTTCCTGTTTGCTGGGTATGCTACTCATTGTCTTTTTGATAGTCAAATTTTTGAAGTCACTATTACTCTTAGCACATGTATAACCTTTGAAATGATACACAGCAAGAACAAAATAATCCTGTACAGGCCCTATTATAATCTATGATGGATGGGTGGAAAGTTTTGTGTTATTTCTTGTTACATGTATTATGATTCTATACAGTCCAATACCTATTCTTAAATTTTCTTTAACAAAGAGATCATAGCAATGAGGGTATGTGTAGGAAGGGAATAGGGATCAGGTTGTGACATGAGGTGTTGGAACCTTCTTTGGGATTAGGGTTTTGCTAATCCAGATTATGTAAGTCTGCATTATAATTAAAAAAAAAAAAAATTTAACTAACCATTTCACAACGGGGCCTGTTACTAACCAGACTGAAATATGAAAAATCTTTTAAATTTATATGTATACATGCCTGAATTTCAGGCTTTTGGCATAATCAGTCCACTGAAATCTGATTTATTTGGTATAGAACAGGCATTTTTTGAAGATTTTGATGTGTCTAGTCAGTCGTTTGAGAAATATTTTCAGCATTGAAAGGGCTAAGATGTTAAACTTTACATGTGTTTTTTTCCCCCCAGGGCTGTCCTTTGTTGCACCCCACATCAATAACCTGTACTTTCTCAGCCTGTGCCAAAAGTATAGCACATACAATGTCATTAATGGATTATTTTGGATCAAACTGATGATCAGTATTATCATGTTCTGGACTGGCTACAACCGTGTGTGGATTCTTTGCTTTTTTATCGCAAGGTATTATTTGAATATTTCTTTCTTATTGTATTGTAATCTGTCTCCGCGGAATTATTCCATGTCAAAATCAAAGTTTTGCAATACTACTATGCCACTAATAAAAAGGCAAATTATGTGGAAAAATACCAAAATCTGAGTACTGTTGACTCATTTGAAATAATTGGTTGCATTGAAATCCCTTTGTAGTACTAGGAAAGTACACTAGTGTAGTTTATTCTGTCACTTTTCACATTGCACCATTCTCTTTAATTTTTTTTCCCTGAATCCCAGGCTGTTCTTGATCATTACTAAAAAAAAAAACTGACAGAAAAATATATGAAGTAACTATCAGAGTTGTAGTGAAATTCAGGATAAGTTCTTGGATGGTTGGTGGTATGAAAAAGTTGTTGAGAAGTTGTAAGGTGTGCCTCCAAAATATCAGGACACAATGTTAAAATTTTCAGACCAACCAGCAAAAAGTAATAATGTAAAAGATAGATAATAAATAGATTATAGTAGATAGAAATAAAAGAAATTCTTAAATCTTTTTTTTTTAAAGCAATACCTCACTGCCTTTTAGTTATTATTTTATATGATTGTTATTAAATAATATCTTCATTTGGAATGAAATTGTGGTCTGAACAAGACTGATCACAAACAAAACTACCATAGAAATATGGTCAGAATGTATGGAAACACCTCATAAAAACTGAACAAATATCTGACTTTACTTCCTGTTTCTGTAACATGACTATCTAGAAAGTGATTTGGTGGGGAGTATGTACCACACTGAGCTCAACTCGCGATCAAAATCAACTTCTTGTAGCGTTAGGTTGCCAATCTTGGAAAATATTTAGCTAAAATAAGAAAAAAAATCAAACAAGGTGCACAAATCCTCTGTCAAGCTGCAAAGTCGTTTTACCAACATAGAGATTTAAAGCCATTTCCCAATCATTGATCATGGCTTTTCATACTCTCTTTGATCCAGCAATCGTGTTTTTACGGAAGGCACATGCAAGCTGTTAAGTCTGGTGATCACTGACCTAGTTGATGAGGACCTGCTACTGCATAGGCGTCCCCAGGCTGTGTCAGCCCTCATCTTTGGTACCACCGCCCTCCTCTCCAAGCCTGGGCAGACCCTGGCACCGCTCATAGGCACCTGGATGCTCACCACTCTTACTGGTAAGTTGTTTATATTTTAACTTGTTTTTTCTTGTAACTTAATAATAACAGTTATCCCTTTCACAGCATGGTCTGATTTTAACTTGACAAAAATATGAAAAATCTTCAAAATTTACATGTTTATATACAAGATAAATCAGTTTTAAGTCAACTGGCATATGCCAAAAGCCTGAAATTAAGGCTTTTGGCATATGTCAATTCACTGAAATATGATTTATCTGGTTAAAAAAAAGGCAAATTTGATGTATTTAGTCAGTAGTTTGAGAAATAAACTTTGCATTGAAAATGTGACAACAATAAGCCATACTTTTGTCATACTGTGTGACCTACAGCAAACCGAACTAGTTTCATAGAGTCTTTAAGTTTCACAAGCCAACAATGATGTATTCCTAAAGACAAAAGTTGTTCCCAAATCACTTCAGTGCCACACAAATATGGACCAATAACTCTTAGTAAGCTAATTCTGCCAAAAACTGCAGTTATATGAAATGCTAAAAAAAGTACTTTCTCAAATAGGTACCTAAGTACAGTAATAGTACCAGAAATTTTAACAGACTACTTGTAAGTACTCTATTACAACCAGCTTTTGTTCAGAGCTAGACAGAGATGGTTGAGATTTTTTATGTTGAAATTATGAAATCTTATTATCACTTCATTGCAAGCCATTATTGATTTAGGTTAATATCAAAATTGAATATTACTTCTTTGTCAAAATTGTGAAGCTTTACTTACTTATCTTATATTATATTTTACTCAATTGCAGGCCATGACATCTTTGAGAGCAGAGAGGCCAAAGGTTCAGTCAGGCTAGACATCAAGTCACTGGGTGCTGAACAGCAAAGAATATACCAGGATGGCGTGTTCACCCTACTCATCGCTGTGCCATTTGTATGTGCCATACTACAGCTGGTGGCCTGGTCAAACTTCACCCTGAAAGGTCACAGACTGGCACAGGTGAAAGCTGCTAGGCAGTCTTTAATTTCCTGGCAGGCTGTATAGGGGCTAAATAAAATAGTGATTAAGAATTCAATGTTGCTTTCATGTTATGTATATTTAAGATTAAAAACATTTTTGTCAGATGTATGATTGCACAATTGTACCTTTATTAAATCCCAAGAGCTTCTCACCAAGTTTAGTTACATAGTTACCCTCAGGAGAAATATTTTTGACCCGTTGTTTCTGCCACATATCTTGAGCGTTAAAAGTTCACATTAATTGTCTAGGGTCAGCATATAGAGGCTGACAAAATTAGATGCCTGTGGGTGCTCAACAGTGATATTCTAGCCAGTCTGAAGTTTTGAATGTGCATCATTTTTATTTATTATTTTTCCAAAGTAAGGTTATATCTATAGTGTATTTTGCAGCCCTCCATAAATCCATTCTGAAGATTGTATTATCATATCTTCTACTTATGTTGACAATTAATGTAATTACTTTAAGGAAACTAAAATAGATGTAAGTTACTTTTTCTTTGTTCTGCCTATATGAAGAATAAGATTATTATAGCGGCTGAATATCATGCTTCTGTTGTGTGAAGTATTGTGAAATATTTGAATTACTTGAATACATTGACGTAACGAAAGGTGCTGTTTAAGACATATCGAAAGCAACGTATTATGCCTAAACTCTTTCATATTGGCTTATGTAGACAACGTATAAAAGCAATTTGAAATTTAAATAATTATTGTCTAATTTGATAATTGTTTGTTTTTGAAAAGCAGGTTTCACCATTTAGAAAGAATTCTAGAAGAATTTTACAAAGGATTCCTCGTGCTATTTAGAGACACTGTTTATTTTACTCCAATAATTGAACAATGGATTCTTGCTTCTTATGGAAATGACAATGTCAGAGTTGAAAATGATATATCTCATCTCAATATTCATAGATATAGGAACTTAGATTTAAGAAAATCACCTATTATTATTGTGTTTAGAATATGACTATCGAAAGAAAAAGTGGGCATGGGAGTTTTAGTTTATTTCGTTCCCTTTCATATATTAAGTTGACTGTTAAAAATCCATCCATTAGTTTTCAACACATGCTTGCTTAAACTTATAATCAAAGCTCGAGTCATATATGTAATTTATTTTACGATAATTATTTATTTTCCAATCAAGACCCTTATAAAACCTTGAACTTTCATATATTATATTTGTATGTGGGTTATACATTTCAACTTGATGTCCTCTGTGTTGGTTCAATGCCGAATTAGTTCATATGATTCTGACAGTTTTTATAGTTAATTATTTTTTTAGCGATTTTGATAACCTTTAAATATTTTTTTTAACGAGGTCATCTCTTAGAGTTAATTTTATTAAAAGAATCATGGACTAATTATGCTACAAAGATTTTTATGTTCTTGTAGCAATGATGATCACATCAGAGTGCCAATAAATATTCTTTTCATATCATAAATTGCTGATATTTGTAGCATAGTAAACATTTGTAAATCTTTAGGGTTATTGGTCTTCATATCACAAACTACAAAGGTGTCTGTCTCAAAAAAGTGCCTCTGGTCTACCAACTATCTGGGCGGATTTTTGTTTCAATTTCATTACTTTTTGTTCTATTTTCATAACGTTCATGGAATATCTCTTCCATTTTGTTTGAATTTGTAATATTTCTATTTGCAAAATGTGACCCTATCTCCAGGGCTTTTAAAGGCTTCCAGCCTATATGTTCTGTAAATATGATGATACGATATCATATCATATCATACAAGAGTCATTATTCAAGGTCCTTGTAAATTTTATTGTGTTATCTCCTGCCATATGATCTTTAAACTTATGCATACAAATTGAAAATGATAATTTTTGTTCATTTTACCTCCATAATATCAAATGGAATTTCTCTGATTCTGTCCTGCCTCGTATGTTAATGTGGCCTGTTTCATGTGTGCCTTGCTCTCTCTCTGTATATATCATCCCTGTCCAGGAAGACTGTACTATGTCAGAAATGCTACTTTTCAGGAGAAGCTAAAAACGTAATAATTCTTTACACAGGGAACATCTTCACATCTTAAAGACGTGCGTAACAGTGTTAAATCAAAGGACCCGTGATCATTTGGGGGTTATTTGATCATTTCTGTAATTATTTGTCATTTATTGAACATAGTACATTATCCGTCATAAAATAATCCAGGAAAACAATACTATGTTTACATAGTACCTTATTCTTGTCCTTAACACTTGTACCATGTCGACATAGAATTGTTTTCCTGGACGACATAGAATTGTTTTCCTGGGCGACTGGGTGACGCGAAATTACATTGCATCCTAGTGGAACATAATGTACTATGTTCAATGGCAGGTTGTCTGATTATAAAGCTGGTTACTTTGATATGATTAAGACAAGCAAGTCATTCATTGCAGAATCATTTAATCAAGCATGAAAATATAACATAACATCATTAAAATCAACTTCTTCAATAAATAAAAAATATAAACATTTATCTAGATTTTTCTACCGCATCCTTCTTATCTTGTCGCCCCCTCTCATCCCCTCCCCACACACACAGACACGAATACTTCCCCATGGTTCTCTCTGTGTCTCTCATCTGTGTTACTGCTCGCTCTCTCTCTCTCTCTCTCTCTTTCTCTCTCTCTCTCTCTCTCTCTCTCTCTCTCTCTCTTCTCTTCTCTCCTTTTCTCTCACGCATTCCAAGGTTGTCACAATATTGGAAATGAGCTTATTTAAAACATATTATTATATAAGGAGTACAGTAATACAGGTAATCAAATCCCATGTTTGTCATTGATTGATAACATCTAGAAATGAAAATGACTTTAATCAAGTTAATTATAAGCCATGAGAGAATGACATTTTTTTTATTACAGATTATTCGTACAGTAATACAGGTAATCAAATCCCATGTTTGTCATTGATTAATAACATCTAAAAATGAAAATGACTTTAATCAAGTCAATTATAAGCCATGAGAGAATGACATTTTTTTTATTACAGATTATTATTATTCATCGTCACTCCTGTCTGGTGTATCATCATAGGATTCGGTCACATTATTACCGGTGGCCATTAAATCCCTATTAAATCCCCATTGTAAGCGTTGTCACCCGTGTTTGCGAAATGTCAAGTGTGTCCAAATAAAAATTCTTGCACATAACATGTTCCTCCTTCATCACCTTTAAAGAAAACTGCTTGGAATATTGTTTGGGGTTCAGTGTTCATGTTCTTCTAAACTTCGGCTCTTTTTCTTGCACCGTGCTGCTGATAAAATCCCTTCTTCTATCGAATCACTAGTGCCTTAGCTCCAAAAAGATTCTAAAATCTGCTCTATGTCCTTCAACCTTATCTTTTTGTGGCACTGGCTTTTATTTGTCATCACATCTAGGGCCCAGTTTCCTCTCCATTTTAGACTTCCCTGATTGGGTTGTGTGAGGCAATCCTAGATTGTACTGCTTCTTTGCATGCTCTTTATGTGATGTGGTTTTCATCCTATTTCTACTACTTGATGCAAGATTCGTTTCGTTGAAAGGTCCTGTAAATGACTGGACATCGCTGGAAGGTCTTGCAAACGATTGGACATTGCTGGAAGGTCCAGTAGATGACTGTACAACGCTGGAAGGTCCTGCAAACGATTGGACATTGCTGGAAGGTCCAGTAAATGACTGGACAACGCTGGAAGGTCCTGCAAACGATTGGACATTGCTGGAAGGTCCAGTAAATGACTGGACAACGCTGGAAGGTCTTGCAAACGATTGGACATTGCTGGAAGGTCCAGTAGATGACTGTACAATGCTGGAAGGTCTTGCAAACGATTGGACATTGCTGGAAGGTCCAGTAGATGACTGTACAATGCTGGAAGGTCTTGCAAACGATTGGACATTGCTGGAAGGTCCAGTAGATGACTGTACAATGCTGGAAGGTCTTGCAAACGATTGGACATTGCTGGAAGGTCCAGTAGATGACTGTACAATGCTGGAAGGTCTTGCAAACGATTGGACATTGCTGGAAGGTCCAGTAGATGACTGTACAATGCTGGAAGGTCTTGCAAACGATTGGACATTGCTGGAAGGTCCAGTAGATGACTGTACAATGCTGGAAGGTCTTGCAA
>JAUEKZ010177832.1:0-10048 GCA_031471865.1 Melibe leonina | reverse complement strand
CAAAGACAGAATAACTATTCCTGACAGTTCAATAGTCTCTAAGCTCTCCCACTTGTTATTCATCTTAATCAAAGACAAGAACTATTCCTGACAGTTCAATAGTCTCTAAGCTCTCCCACTTGTTATTCATCTTAATCAAAGACAAGAACTATTCCTGACAGTTCAATAGGCGGAAATTTCACTTCTTCACTTTCAACTTGTTCTTCTCTTTCATCTCCACTCAAGTCTGCTACTGCTATGCATAGCTACAAGAAACTTTAAAATGAATCGATCAGTGTCTTATCTGGGACATTTACATTAGTAAGGAGGGAGGGGGTAGTCATTGTTATCTATATAACTTAACTTCAGATCGATTATCTAACCCTGTCAATGCTATGGACATCTAGATCTAAATGGACACACCAAAATCTTCAAGATTTGCCTGTTATTTTACCAAATAAATCAGATTTCAGTGGGCTGACATAAGCCAGAAGAAGCCTGAATTTCAAGCTTTTGGCATATGTTAGTCCACTGAAATCTGATTTCTTGGGTAGATAAGAACACGTGGATGTGGAATATTTTTCATATCTTCTGTTTGGTGAGATTCATACCACGCTGTGAAAGTGTTAACAATAGTTTTAGTGTGATTTAGCAATTGTGCTTAGTTGTAAGAAAAGTGTTTATGGCATGGTAACGCAGCTAATGGGAAATGAAATAGACATTAATGATATTAGGCCAATGAAAACATGCATTGCGTCAAAACACTGCCAACACATGTTTAATGTTTTCTATAGATAGAATACAATTGAATATCAAAATTGATTATAGTCTGGCATTTTCGCTAGTTAGTTTCCAATACCATGGCTGCGCTTAACTCTCGAGTTCCCATGACTATAGATGAAGAAATAATGCAAAAACTAATTACCTAGAACAATGTTGACAAAATGTGACAGCGAGTAAGGCTATATTTGGACTTGTTTGAAAAAAACATGATGTTCTTCTTCTTCTTCCAATTAACTGACTGACTCGGCTGGGCCGAGTATTACTGCCAGTGCGCATTTCAAGGTGATCGATTACAGACTTCTTAAACTCTTAAAGCGTTTTTAATATTTTTCTCGTTTTTTAAATTTAATGCAATAACTTATAGGGTTTTTCTTAAAGTTATATAATGAAGCGTATTCTTAAAGATATCGATGTTGTTCATAAGCTTTGTGGTTGTAGGCAAGCTGTTCCATAACCTTATAGGGCTAGGAAAGTAGGGATGAAGATGACTATCAATATTAGATCGAGGTAGATTAAACTTCTTATAGCCTGATTGTTTTGTTTGTCTCTGACTCAACGTCCGCTGGTATTGGTCAATTAGGATTTCTATAAGTCTGTTTAGCCCTTTGTAAAATATTGTTATCTTAGTCCTTGCTCTTTCCTCTTGGAGCGGTAACATCCTCTGTTCTTCATATTGATATTTGTTGAGCCTGTAATAAAGGAGTAATTATTAGTTACATATCTACCAGCATTCTTTTGCACTTTACCAATTTTTTCGATTTGATTTTTACGGTGTGGATCCCAAACCGTGCAACCATAATCAAGTATAGGTTTTACAAATGTTTTATAGCATTTTTCTATGATATATCATATGATATCATTTTGGACAGTTGGATGTATTACGTTTAAGAAAAGCAAGAATGGCATTTGCCTTTTTGCACACTGCATTGCTCTACTCTTTCCATTGTTGGTTAAATCACATTTCAACTGGACGAGACATTCAATTTTCAGCCTTGTCAGAAGTTGATAACTTTGCTAGAAGTAAGACAAAGGAGAGGATGACTGCACATATCTATAATCTTTATGCTTGAATCCTGCGAATTAAGAGATGTAGACTATAAAGCACCATGATGAATTAAGTGTAACAGATGAGAGGTTGTCCTAGTTGAGGGCACCTTATCCTGCTAGGGTGTACACTGTCTTCCCGTACACTAAAAAACTTACCTACAAGGTAAACACTTAGGCTGTCGAGGATGTCCTTTTGAGAGAAATGTTTAAAGTTCAATCGATTAAACCTCTGCATTGAATCGGTCGTTTTCTGTTTGGTTTTTCTTTATTTTTTGTGGGTTTTTTGCTATTTCATAGTGGGTAACAACGGTCAGCAGTCAAATAAAACATTGTGCCAAATTGTGAATTGTGATATATTTCGCTTTCATTGAAGTTCCTGTCCTCTTTTCTACTAGGCCAAAAGAAATACGACTGATATGATGACGTCATCTTCATTATATTTTTTTAACTTTGTATGGGACTACAGGCTTTATTTTTTAACCGATTTTAATCGTTAATGACTCCAAAAAATCATCTCAGTCCCAGTAAGATTCCTTGATAGTATGATCGAGATATGAAAGTAGTCTACATGAATATAATAAGCATTTTTAATTTGTATTTATCTCGTGCCAAATATTATTATAATTTATGCTTTGACCCGTTCGTGTTCATTTGATTCATAAGTGAGCAGCAAATATTTTTTTATTTATAATTTAAAGCGTCTATTTCAATTACAGTTTCCAATACTACAAATACAGCTATCGTTGAACCAAATATAAGATTACACATTCATTCATGAATTAAGTAAACAATTGTGCCCAATGAAATTATCTGCCAAGCCGCCTGTCGGCTGAAATTAGCGCACACATGGCTCGGTGGTGCATTGGAAATTTCCGCGAAACCGCGCCTAAACTTTTTACCTACTCATTATGAAATGCTTGCTTCTTGTTTTGTACGCACATACAACCTTTATTCTACTTGACCGAACTTGACCGTTGATCACTCAAAAGATTCGTCTTGGTCTAACACTAACTCAGTTTCCACGATGATGAAATCATTTAAATGAATAACTGCTTCTGTGTAAAATGTCTCAATGTGTTGTTGTTGTTTTTTATTTCACCCATATCCAAATCCCTTTCATGTTTTAATTCTTTCTTTAAGGCAATTGCTTCACAGGGAACGAATATTTTTTTTGCTCTCGCCTACAGACTTAGTAACGGGGCATTTTGGTCGACATGGTTCAACCGATTTAGTCTTGATCTAACTTGGTTGCCAGAATGTTTTAAAGAATGAAAATTCAAATCCATTACTTTGATGGTATTATGATAGTCATTTATTTTACAATTACCAGATTTTTTCTTTTTTTTTTACATCACTGACTGTTAACACGAGTATTTCTTTTAAATATGATTCTTAAATACGATGGTTAGGTAGTTATTAGCATTTCGAGCATCAAAATACGATTATTGCATAAAAGTACACATTTATCAATAGGCTATGAAAACTTATGTTACTGTCACAATGAAAACATCTGCCAAGCGTTTCACTCAAGCTAGCACTCGTGGTACATCAGAGTGCACAGATTTTGAATTTTTCAGCCAGTGTTTCGTGCTTGAGAAAACAAAAAAAAAATTTAACCCAAAATAGCGTCGTAGTTATTGGAGTGACTGTCAGAATGGAATGACTCTCTCGGTTCGTAAAAAGAGATCTTCACTTGTATTTTTTCTATTTTATAATCTATGAGCGGATTTTGCGCACAATGTTATCCACTAGTTCAAATCGTTCGGACAACTTCGGCATGAAGAGATATATTAGCTATGAGTATGTTTGTATAGACAAATTGTCAGATTCAAACACGTCTAACATTATATTTAGCCGGGGAAATTTTCACTCTTTTGCTCGATTCTTTTATCTTCGAAGACGAAACGAAGCATTTCAACGACACCTACTACCATTAGCGATGCTCGATAGGGCATGAGTAAAACAAATTCTTGTTTTTTTTTGGGGGGGGGGGGGTTGGGGGTGGGGATTGGACCCCAAACAGGGGCAGAGATACAGAGAGACAGATGGACAGAGATAAAGAGGGACAGAGAGACAGAGAGGTTGAGGGACAGAGATAAAGAGGGACAGAGAGACAGAGGGGCAGAGAGACTGAGGGACAGAGATACAGAGGGACAGAGATACAGAGGGACAGAGAGACTGAGGGACAGAGAGACAGAGGGGCAGAGAGACTGAGGGACAGAGATACAGAGGGACAGAGATACAGAGGGACAGAGATACAGAGGGACAGAGATACAGAGGGAAAGAGAGACTGAGGGACAGAGATACAGAGGGACAGAGATACAGAGGGACAGAGAGACAGAGGGACATAGTGACAGAGAGACAGGCCATTAAACTGAGAGTGACCAAATTTTCAACAACTGTTAAGGGCCAAGAATCATGAATTTTAGCTTTTGTTTTTTGTTGGGTTTTTTTTTGGGGGGGGGAGGGGGTTAATGTTAATTACCCATTATTTTCTACTTTTGCAGTTGAAACAATTTTGATCGAGTTATGGTACGTAACAAAGAGAAAAGAACAGACTACAACCTAGAATTGAGCGACACAGACATTATCAACATTAGCTTTACGTGATTGCTAATTTTGTATATCAACCCTTACAATGCTAATGACACAAAAATCTTTAAGATTTACCTGTTCTAATACCAGATAAATCAGATGTGTTTGGTATAAGAATAAGTACATTTTCAAGATTTTGTACATTTCAGTTGGGTTAGAATTCGGACCTCGGTGTGAACGGGTTAAGGCTGGTGAATCCACGGTTAGGGGTCGGGTTTTTTTTTTGGGGGGGGGGGGGTTTGTGACAAAGTTATTTATGTAATACACACACGTCAAACAAAATGAACCCACCAGCTGCCCGAGATAACATTATGCGTCTGAGGACCAACACAACGTGAGGTGTGCATGTGGGAGGCGGGTGTCAGGCAAGGAGCGGCTGTTTCAGGTCTTCAAATGTCTGTATTTATCATTTCCTCTAGATTGGTCTGCTGGAGAATCGGTTGGTCGGTTTTAATCTTGTTTAACGTTCTTTTTCAGCATTCTATCAATATCCACAAAGCAAAACACTTGAGATGATGTAGCTTACTGCTGTCACAAAGATAACCGGTGAGCTCATTAGCCAGGGCGTTTAACTTAATCACACCTTACCGACACCGGGCCAACCTTTCTTAGCACTTTTGCCATAATACAGAACGCAAGCGAGACAGTTTCCAATTCGGGTTTATACGTCTGCACCTGCAGGGGTTCGAACTCCTTACCTGCAGTTCCGATGCGGACGCTTTACCAAGGACGCAATTAAAGAATTTGGCAGTTTTGGGATTTATCTTGCATCATCAGAAACTGTTAGATCTGAGAGATAACGACAACAAAGGTGATGATATGATAATGACTTGAAGACTGTTCTTTATCATCTGAATTTGACTTTTAGTCTCATCGGGGTTGCTTTTCATCTCTCTTCCCTTTCACAAACTGAATGATGTGTTATGCTCGAAAACTAGTCAGTACCCCTGTTCTGTTTGCTCTACAAAAAGAACCGAATTACATTTGGCTGTGGTTATTCTCTTTGATCAGGAAGATCTTCATTTTGAGGAAATAACCCAGCTTACAATGAAAAAACAGAAAACACAAGAGATGTGTGTTCAACCTGGTGATCAAATGCGACAGAATATTAATTATATTACGCTGCGCTGGGCCAACATTCCAAATGACTCCTTTTTTTTGCAGTGCTTAATCAAGACAAAAAATGGATTTGGATTATTTTTATTCTCCTTTTCACTGTGTTACAATTATGATGAAGATATGGTTTCATCTGTGTAGTGACTGCTTCCAGTTTGGCAACTTACGTTTGTTGTTGGGTTTTTTTGTTTTTGTTTTGTTGGTTTTGTTTGTTTGTTTGTTTAATTGTTTGTTTCTTTGTTTTGTTGTTGGGGGTCTTCTTTTCTTTCCTTTTTTAACTGCAGTCCAGCAGTTTAATCTAGAACATCATGGTGAGATATCACAGTTGTTAAAAGCATGCTTTGAACTCTCTAATTTATCTTCAGTTTTCGAAAAACCAATACTACTAGATATGTCTAAACATTAAAAGTACAAATAGTGCTGCTTTTTCCGAGCACCGGGGTCGATCTTTGGAAAGTGGACAATTCGATGCGCTTTGGGGTGAAATTGTTTTTTTGTATGGTTGCCAGCCCGTTCGAATGTATCAGCAATGTCTTTTCTTTTGATGGTATAGAGAGCCTGGAGTATGTCATCCACGCACGCACGAGTGTGCATACGTCGCCATCTCGACAGACTTTGTGCAGCTTGTTCGTCCGTGTTTCTCAGGAAGCGTGTCGTGATGTCATCGATATCGCTGGCAACGTTGGCTTCCCCCCTGTGAGGATAGAATGGTAGCGCCCAATATAGCTTTGACCAATCACCATCAATCTCTGCTGACACAAGCCTACAGAGCTTGTCGAGTCGATCTGGATCAAATACAAAGAGAATAATATTATTTAAAGCCATTCCAGAGCAATAATGTAAAATCAAGTTGACTATAAGAACAAAAAAGTAAAGGAGGTAAATAGACCCGGAGCTTATCGTGGCATGAAGCGAACACTTAACCCCTTCACAGCGAGGTCTCATTCTAACCCAACTGAGATGTAAAATATGAAAATGTACGTGTTCTTACCAGATAAATCAGATTTCAGTGAACTGAAATTCAGGCTTTTGGCATATATCAGTTCGCTGAAATCAGATTTATCTGGAATAAGAACAGGCAAATCTTGAAGAACTCGGTGTCCCAATGTGTTAACATTGACTGTCACGTTATGTTCCTTCTCCTTTGAATCCGTTGACTCATTGAAGCTTATGCCCAACAATGGCGGATTTCTTTCTTTTTTTTATTTGGTAGCGACCATTAAAAATTTGGCTCTAAATTTTGGTACATGACATTGTATGCTTTATCTCAAGTTATTGATCAAGTGATATTGTAAAGATGCAATCAATTGCATTTTTTGGGGGGTACACATTTAACATCTAATCTAGAAATTGTCTTACCGAAAGTTTCCATTAAACCCGATTGATCGACAGTTCATATCTTTATGTTTGATTACACTGAATATTCAATTGTTTGTAGATCACCTTTTGAACATTTTCCAAACCTGATTCTGAGCGTGTGTGTCGGTACCCATTCAAACTTTGGTTCAGTTAAGCATTAGATAAACTTTCTTTGTCCAAGCCTTATATTTAAAGAATAAACATCTTAACAAAGTATCTCTCTCTCTCTCTCTCTCTCTCTCCCTCTCTCTCTCTCTCTCTCTCTCTCTCTCTCTCTCAGTTTCTTTCTCTTTGTAAGTGAGTTTAGATTCGAAGAAGGGATTGCACATTGTGTATAGACACATATAATTTTCAAATGACAGGCGGGGGTGGAGGGGGGCAACTGGACAAAGCCCTCATAGACTATTTATTTTTTCCTACAGTTTTCTCCCTTCAATGAGGAGTAGACAGGTGTAAAAGAAAACAAAAGAAATTTGACCAAGGGTGAAAGGAACAGCTCAAAGGGAGCATACAGATTGACGGGACCGAGTGGAAAGTTGTGATTGAATTTTCCTGTAATACAAAAGAACCATTTTATTGGGATTGACAGTTACCGACGAGAACTTACCAGACTAAAAAGCCTGGCTAAAAGATTTGCTTTGGATATATTATCAGAGCTCGGTAAGGCGATTTATCGCAACAAGAGAGAACAAAGCAGAAGAAACAATAATGCAAGGAGAGTAAAGTGAGGCAGTAAAATTATCTGTTTCTATTTTTTTTAAATCGGCGATAATGATAATTCATATATATAGCGCTGTCGCCTTCCATTTGGAAAGTGTTCAGAGGCGATAATAGATGAAATAAACAATACATTGTCCATTGTGAATATGCTAAGAAAGAAATTAGTGGAAATAGAGAACGTAGCGGAAGATAAAATATTATGCTTTAAAGAGAGGGAGAGAGAGAGAGAGAGGGAGAGAGAGAGGGAGAGAGAGGGAGAGAGAGAGGGAGAGAGAGGGGGAGGGGGAGGGAGAGAGAGGGGGAGAGAGAGAGGGAGAGAGAGAGGGAGAGAGGGAGAGGGAGAGGAAGAGAGAGAGGGAGAGAGAGAGAGAGAAATGAGGATATTGATTTGATATGGAATGGACAACCTTTCTTCATCTTGGGAGGCTGTGAGTATTTGCCGATGATTGGCATGTTGTGGAAGATCTTCTTCAGAGTTTCCTGACTGACTTTGAGCAGGTGGATCTCTTTGAGCTTTGCCAGACAAGCTTCTTGTCGTTCGAGCTCCACTTGCTCCTTGCGGGCTACGCGTCTGGCCTGCCTCATCTCGTTGGTTGCCCTCTCCAGCTCCTCCTCCTTGCTCTCCGTGTACGAGTAGCGTTCGCTGATCCACGTCTGTTGACGCTCAAGGTCAGTGATGCGTCTGCTGATAGCTGGACGACGACTTTTGAGGTCGAGAATTTCGGATTGCAGACGTTCGAAACGCTCCTGGTGTAGAGGTAAAGATTGTTATTATTATTATTATTATTATTATTATTATTGTTTTTATCCTCATCCTCATTAGGTATCATTACCATCATCATCATCATCATCATCATCATCATCATCATCATTAGGTATCATCATCATCATCATCATTATGTATCATTATCATCATCACCATTATAGTTATCATTACCATCATCATCAACACCATCACCACCTCCACCACCACAAAAACCACAATCATCGTCGTCGTCATCATCATCATCATCATCATCATCTAAATCTAAATTTGAAATGGATACATAGGATTAGCCTTAGATTACCGATTTTGATATCATATCATCGGTTCTGGCTATTTCGCTTTTTGTTTTGATGGTAAGCGGCCCTGTTCTCCGACACTTTCCTCTTGCCCCATTCCCAAACATATTTGTGTACTTCTTTTATCAATAGAAATATGAATAACTTCTCTCAGTAAACCTTATAGTTTGAAATCGAGCCATAAACTGTATTGGCAATATACCAACTGCTAATTTGGATGTAGAGAGGATCAGAAAACCCGACTGTCAACCCAGCAGTAAAATGGATACCTGGTCCTCAATACAGCAGTGTCTGTGTCCCACAAACAAATTGTAACACGCCTAAAATGCTCTTGTCTTATCCTATCTGTTTCAATGTTTGCTGTTGGCCGGGGGGAAGTAAAAAGAGTGAAGCGCGATAAGCACAGTTAGTAGATATCAGCACTATTCAATCCCTACACTATAACGTTGGGTTTATTTTAGGACAAGGGGACACATCGTTCGAGAATAGGGCAACATGATACAATGTGTGACTATAATATTCACCGCCCCATCCCTGTCCGTGAGGCTTCCATTAAGCTTCATCTCCATCTGCCTGTATTCTTTGATGTCCAAATCTACCAGCACATCTTTGTTTTGCGCTCTGAGTCGCCTCTCCTCTTGCTAGGGTGCCCGATTTCCAAGGGATTGGGTGAGAGTTCAGGAGAAAGAAATAGAGAACGAAGTTAGTGACAAGAATTGCCCATGTCATCATGAGGTTCAATTGAATGAATGTATATATGTATGAGTAGCAGGCAGATTGTGACGAAAAAAGGTGTATTGTTGTACCTGTAAAAACATGATTTCATTCAATTTATTTATTCAATAAAATATAAGCACACGTTACAATCAATGATTTCACAAAATCACTTCAGGAAAGAAGAAAATTGATATTATTATTTGATTGGTTGATTCACAGACTGATTGATTGATCGATAGATTGATTGATTGGCTGGTTTTATTGATTGATTGATTGATTGAATAATTGATTGATTAGTCGGTTGGTTGATTGATTGATTTATTGATTTATTGAATGATTGGTTGGTTGGTTGATTGATTGATGGTTGATTGATTGGTTGATTGATTGATTTAATAATTGATTGATTGAATGAATGAATGATTTATTGATTGGCGCACATGCATTCCAACCAAAATTGTATAGAGGGATAGAGAGAGAAATGGGGAGAGGTGACGTATTAACCTTTTCACTACTAAAGACACCAAAATGTTCAAATGTTTTTGTACCAGATAAATCAGATTTCAGTGAACGGACATATGCCAAAAGCCTGAATTTCACCAGTGGCGGATTTACCTATAGGACACAGTGGACACTGTCCCCCCAGCAGTCCAACAGAATTTCATCTTTACAT
>JAUEKZ010177821.1:0-14173 GCA_031471865.1 Melibe leonina | reverse complement strand
ACAGCGAGGTCTGATTTTAACCCAACTGAAATATGCAAAATCTTGAAAATGTACGTGTTCTTATACCAGATAAATCAATTTCCGTGAACTGACACATTATACCAAAGTCCTGAATTTCCGGCTTTTGACATATTATAATGTCAGTTCACTGAAATCTGATTTGTCCAGTTTGAAAACAGGTAAAGATTTTGGTGCCATTAGCATTGAAAAGGTTAATGAGTAATGTCTCAAATATGACTCAGCTTTCGGTCGAGGAACCACTGACCTGCCGGTTCCGCGTGGTACGCTCTATCTACAATTATCGAGATGCAGAGTTGGTTTACTATCATTGCATTATTCATTATGACAAACTTTGATGGGAAGTCACGAAGTCAAAGACAATAAAGAACGCTTTTCGACACCTCTCTATAAAGTTATCTTATCTTATCTTCTCTCTCTCTCTCTCTCTCTCTCTCTCTATCTCTCTCTCTCTTCTTCTTCTTTTTTCTTCTCTCATCACAACCTCTCGATCTTTTTATCTATTTATCCATCCATCCATCCATTCATCCCCCCCCCGACCGTCCATCCATCCACCCATCTTTCCACCCATCCATTATATCAAGCATCCACCAAGCCATACATCCATCCATTCATCCCTCCATCCATCCAACCATCCATTCATACAGCCATCCATCCATCCATCGCATATCCATCCAATCCATCCATCCATCCGCCTATCCGCCCAATCATCGATCCGTCCATTCATCCGTCCACCCACCCATCCATCCTATCATCCATACACCAAGCTATACATTCACCCATCCATCCATCCATCAGCCCATCCATCCAACCATCTATCCACCCATCCATCCATCTATCCATCCGCATATCCATCCCATCCATCCATCCATCCATCCATCCGCCTATCCGCCCAACCATCGATCCGTCCATTCATCCGTCCACCCACCCATCCATCCTATCATCCATACACCAAGCGATACATTCACCCATCCGTCCTATCATCCATACACCAAGCTATACATTCACCCATCCATCCACCCGTACATCGATCCATCTATCCATCCATCCATCCACCCATCCGCCCATCCACCCAACCATCTATCCACCCATCCATTCATCTACCTCTCCCTTCTACTACATTTCCTTACAAATCCAGCCTATCCTGTTCTTATCGTTAGTTACAGGCACCAGCAACAGCACCAGCATCAGCAGCAGAATGCATTGCGCTCCAAGGGAGATAAACCACCGGCCCGATGGCCGAATAAAGAAAGCAATGCCTTTATCGATGCGTTTATTGCTGTCATCAATAACAATTCCAGTCCATCGAGTCTGACAGAGAGACGTTCTTTTTCTTCTTTTGTGTGAGAGTATGTGTGTATTACATTGAATCCTAACAACTTTCTTCAATCTGGCAAGACTGGAGATGGAGTACACGTCTACTTAAAGAGGAAGTTACACGACATCCAATACCGTAGGCCAATTCACGGACTCCGTAGCTCAACAGGTAGAATGTCCGCTTCGGAACCAGTAGGTCGGTGGTTTGAAACCCCGATGCATCATACCTAGCTTGAGCTTTTATATAGCGCAATATCCACTAAACGTGCACAAAGCGCTTTACAAATGGTCCCTGGCCAACAGCAACATTCAACATACAGTGACAAGACATGCTGCCTGTTAGGCGCTTGTATATATATATATTCGGACAGGGACAACACTATTCATGGCTAGGTTCTCATGTTACACCTGAGTACGGTGAGGAAATGTGAGTTAAGAGTCTTTCCCAAGGACTCAACTTTGCGCCGTCACCAGGGACCTTTCCGTCACAAGTCCAACTGCCTACCTACTAGGCCACAGAGCCGCACAAGCCTAAGGCTTGTGTGTCTTATCTGTCTGTCTGCGTGCCATGTCCGCAATTTCGGCCATTGATTTGTTTGAGGTTTGAGAATCAGCCAATGATAACCTAATGTGGTAATGACGCAATCGGAAAATCAAAGCCTGCCAGCTGGGTTGCTTTGTGAGTCCGAAATCCAATCTAGGGGTCCTATGATTGAAAAATAAAACAAACAGAAAAACAAACAAACAACAAAAGATAACAAAGACCCGACAAACGAATTTTCTAATTCTTTTAAAGAAGTCAATGAATTGAATTGGATTCGGGTTCGAATGCATCTTGGGACGACGTACGCTTTCTAATGATTAATTTCAAAACAGGATCATCAGAAACGGTTTGCCATTATAGTCTGCGGTGTTTGTTTGTTTGTTTGTTATGTTTTGGGTTTTTTGTTTTATTTTGGGAAGGGATGTGTGTGGATATCTCATTTTTTAATGTCTCCAGCATTTCTTCAGTCAGCATGTGATTGATTGTTGGAACAACTTCTCAGTTTCAGTTGCTGAAGCTCTACACCCGCTTTAAAGAATCGCTTGGACAGCCTTTTGTCAGACTTAATGTTAAGTTTGGTTGAACCCCCTTCCCCTGGTAGGAATCGAACCCGGAGCCCCCAGGTTCTGTGCTGCGTCGCTACCAGTTAGGCCATCGCGCCTCCCTAATACCTACTAATATTTCCTCAAATTCAAAAATCATGTTATTACGATTCAAACCGATTTTGCCTTGTTCTTATCTTAGAACCTACGCTTGATTATTGGATTTCGCATTTGAGGAACTAATCAAATCTCGATAACGTTATTATTGCTTTCATCGTCATATTATTGATGTAATCATATTCATTTTCATAGCTATTAATGTCATCATTATTATCATCATTATTGTTATACTTCTTATTAATATAGCATTACATATCATTTTTGGGGGGTTTTCTGCGTTTTCTTTCCCAAGCTTAACATTAGTTGTGAAGAGTCTAGCGAATGGCCAAGTGGATTGGTCTTTTGCTGACGGCCAGGCGTCAATTGCCATTGTATGTCCAGGGTTCAAATCCTCCCACCGCCATTTTTCTACTTCACCAGGTTTTTCTGCTTTCTTCGATGACTTTTGTATCTTTTCGGCACTACCTGTCATCATGTTGATATTTTGCATCTCGTAAACATGAAGTTGTTAGGGATTGAACGTTTATAACCCTCTAAGTTGTTTGTTTCCTTTTAAACGCCCCCCCCCCCCCCCCAAAAAAAAAACACACATACACACACAATATCATAACAAAGTGAAACTCTCTAGTTAAATTAACGAGCTGCCACACATATATAAAATGAGGGCTCACTCAAATATCTTACCAAGAACTAGTGTACAGAAACCTGGCCAACTAGTCTTAGAATTGTTACCATAATGCCGAGTGCCTGGAGAGAGAGTTTCTTACAGAACATTCTTGAGTCTTTACAATTAGTAACGTCGCAGTAATATTCTACTACTCTACAAATTTGGATTACATGCATGTATAATAAAAAAAACTATTCTTTGAAATAAACTACTCCACATTATAATCATAAACCGTACCATTACATTTTATTGCCTTTTGACCTTTGACATATTGCATTATCTATTTACACAAATATACAAACACTATCCTTCATTTAAACCCTTACCTTTACATTAAACACATCTGTACAAACAATTTCTATGGTTCGAGGAAATAAACTTTTACAGTCAGTATTATTATTATTGTTGTTATTATTATTATAGCGATTATTATTATATCAAATGCCAATTTTAACATATTAACCCTTTTACTGCTTAGGCCACCAAAAATCTTGAAGATTTGCCTGCTCTTGTACCAGATAAATCAGATTTCAGTGAACTGACATATGCCAAAAGCCTGGAATTCAGGCTTTTGGCATATGTCAGTTCACTGAAATCTGATTTATCTGGTATAGGAACACGTACATTTTCAAGATTTTGCATATTTCAGTTGAGTTAGAATCAGACCTCGCTGTGAAAGGGTTAAAATATGACGCGGCCGGGCCGGTGTTCGGACCACCGCACTGATCAACCGCTTCTGAGGCGGAAGCTCTACCGACTGAGTCTTAACGAAATGGACATTGACCGAAGCGTAGGCTACGTAGTTAACGTGTGCTTGCGATCCGTCACTGGCCAATTTCCTACCTCTCCCCCGTCTTTTGTTACCTCCTAATTTCATTGTCCGCTCGATGGCAGGGCCTGGTCTGGTACCTAATGGTTAGGTTAACTAACACATGGCCCCTCCAGCCGGCCAAAGGTCAGTCCGGATAAGAAATGGACGTACACTTCCGACACCTTTATACATGGCTGCCACTCTACATTAGGACACATCAAGGCGGCTAGTTTCGTTTTGTATTCCATTTTCGTTGTATTGCACTGTCAGTTCGAAGCCTTATGTAAAATAAAGTCCGATAGAGCCTATTGGTCCGTTGAGCTGAAGCTTATCCCGGTTTCTGTAACAAGAAGCGGACAAAATGGTAGTGGTTGCCACTCTCTGGATAGGACGCTGGCCTATTGCAGATCACTTTCCCAGCTCCAATAATGGGTTGCTAATACTAATTATTTTTACACCAAAGTAAAGGGAAGCAATTGGAGTAAATTTCCTTACCCAATAAGAAAAAACAACAACCGAAGTGTGCCGCTGTCAGGATTCGAATCCCGCAATATGATGTTAAGAATATGGAATGAAAATAGAGGATGTGGGGTCAAAAGCAGTTTATTAAAAAATTTTCTTAAGGATTCAAGTGATAAGACATAAAAATTATAAATACGTAATTTATTGCAATTGTATGTATGAATTGTATTATTGCCCCAAAATAAAATAGCAAGAAGCATTGCACAATCAATCTTGGTCATGGCACTGGTTTCACAAATAGCAATAACAACAATAACAACAAAGAAAACAAAGTGCAACGATAAGACATCATGCAGCCCTAACAACAAGCTCAAATTATTTTTTTTTAATCGTCAAGGGAGTAGAAGAGTTAGGGGATCGCAAATGATAACAGAGATAAGGTCACATCATTCCTCTCTATTTCATTACTTCACTTTTGTATGAGACTGAATGCATTTGACGTCATAGGCACAACATATTCCAAAGCGTTACACAACCGTCGCGACTGCGGTCCGCCAGGAACCCGGGGCCAGGTTGGCGATGGGAATGGACACACAAATGTGTCAGGTAGCCCCGTGAGTCCGTGACGGGGAGCGGGCGCTCGCGCTCTGTCATGGGGGCGCACGGCCATCTCAGGTCTTCCACCCCGGCCTCCTCCCGGAGCGCCAACCCTACAACGTAGGATGCGGGCAGCGCCCGCGGGTGGCGAAGCGCCTGGCCGACAGTGCCCGGCCAGACTTATAGTGGGACGAAAAATGTTGGAATGAGGAGGCATACCGCCAAACGAAACTACTACAAGGCACAACATGTTAACATTCTGCCTGTAAAAACATGTGAACACTTTTTACTTTTTTTTGTTTCGAATGATAGCATTACAAAATTTTATTTGTTAGTACAATCTGGTATTGTTGGGAGTATTTTGATTAATCAAAGCACACATAGCATACATAAAAATGGTGTTCTGTAACATATATAGACATTTTATGACCTGATATAAGTTGAATGGCATACTGTGCTCAATATATTCTATACGATGAGGCAAAATGATCACAAAATTGTATACTTAGTGCTAGACTGTGTGGTGGTGTCTTTGTGGGGAAAAATGTGGAAACTAGTCACTAGCTGTTGCTGGCATGTTGTGGTTATGGCGTCAAAGGCAATGTGTCTGGACCTTTACATTATATAACATTATAATGATAAATATTATAGTGCACTTACAACACTAGCACATACATATGCATTTTACATCATAGTAATCGTTGTTTCATATAACTATTTTTTTTAAAATGTAGTAATCAATATCAACACAATGTTTATTCTGTCATATAATCACATATAATTTGCCTTCATTCACCAATCGGCCATATTTTTATCACAAACTAAAAGATCGAGGGGGGGGGGGGGAATGTATCCCTAAAGATAATCCTTGATCAAGAGTTCAATTTTTACAGTTGCATCCCTTGCATCAGGCCACGTTACATTCAAAATAACAATGAATAATGATAATGATTGTATAATTGAGAAAAAAAAAGAAAGAAGGAAAAGGGGCAACATCATGAACTGATATTGGAGACATAATTACTTCACTTGTAAACAGATAGAGTTATGATACAACCAGGCTAGATCAGAAGAAAAGATCTATTCTATCGTAACAAAAGCAATTAAATAGTTTGAAAGTGGGTTTTATAAAGCAGGTTATGAATATTCATTTTTTTAATTGGTCAAGCAAATGAGTGGTCAGTTTTGCTGTGACAAAATCAATAGTATAACAGGGAAAAAAACAGTGTTAAGTACCTATGAAAGTTTATTATATCATCATATTAACCATCACGCCAAATTTGGTGCATAGGTCACCAACGAGGTACCCCCATCCATTTCTACCTTGCGTCAACTATTTTCAACTCAATTCTTTCTCTATCTCTGCACTTTCCTCCTCCAGGCACCCTTTGGTCTGCCTTTATTTCTCTGTCCTTGAGGAGTCTGTGCAGTTTCTTGCTTAATCAATAAAACCATCATGCAACAATTTGAAAAAGTAAGTCAGACTGGGTAAATGGGGCCAAGTCATAGCTAAGTCCAACTTGTCTAAATCATAAAATTTGCCATGAGCTTTGGCAGGCCATGAAGTAAACAAATTAATCACAAGAGTTTTCAAAGATATATTCATTATCTATATAAATAACATGGATCTATAAAAAACCAATCGCAGTGTCCTCTGGAAATATTTATGTTTCTCAGTCGATTTCTACCGAAGTCGACAATTTTTCTTGGTCCCACCACCCGGCCTCTTCTTCCTACATAGAGTGCAGTGAATTTCACGTCCATTTTTTCTGGTTCACCTAGACACTAACTTATTCACAGTTCACTGTATACAAAACATACTAACACTACGTTTGATATTCACAGAAATATAATTTATCATAATGACAATTCATATCACAGTAACAAAAAAATTAACAACAATGAAGCTTTCACTCACTATCAACTCCCATACTTAATAATATGCATTATATTACAAGGTGCCAATCCCAACGCCTTTCCAATTCAACTGCAATTTATGACCATTTGCTTTAAAAATAATCAAATCTGGCACAAAAATTTACAGCAGAAAGTAGCTTTTCTTCCAAATAATGTCTGTTGGTGTAGACTGGCAAATCAAGAAGATTTTGGCATGTCAAGGCGTGAGGTAGTAAACCATTTGGGTGTTTCCCTTCCTCCCGTCTCGGCCGCAAACACATCTGAAACAAGTAGACAGTAATTGTAGGAGGATTTAAGTTTCCAAGATTAATGTTTTCCAATCTTGATCTCATTTGCTTTAAAATATAGATTGTCCCATTTGTGTTGAGTTGAAATACTCACATCAGAGGCAGCATCCTTTCAACACACAAAAATGAGTGACGTTATAACTCAGAGGGTAATATATAGGTACAGACAAACTCTGATAGAACAGGACAGACAGGACTGGCAGTTTTTCCCTGTTATAAGTGAGTCTTTTTGTTGTATCCAAAAAGGATTGAGTAGTATAAGATGAAGGTAGAATTAGAATAATCCAGTCCATGACTGAATTGAAAAGATTGCTGACATAACACAACCCTGTCGGGCATCAATCGTTCACAGAAGAAATTATTGTTATTTCAAACTGTGAACTGGAAATTTTTATAGAAACTTTCAATTAGTTTAACCAGTTTTTCTGTAATTCCACAATGTTGTATAATGTGCCAAAGACTCTCTCTATGTACACTGTCAAAGGCTTTTTTAAAGTCAGCAAGATTTACATACAGCTGCCTCTGCCATTTTGTGCACTGTTCAATGAAGTTGCGCAAAGCAAAAGATCTGCTTAGCACATCCTCATCCTTTTCTGAAACCTGATTGTTCCTAGCTGGGAGTGTCTTGTCTACTATATCTGATATTTCCAATCTGTGCCAACTTTCCAGTCTCATACATCGTTCTCACATTCCAAAAGCCTACCACTGTCTTTGTCATTTACATCAGGGCCACCAGTTACCCATTTTTTGTCTTTGTCCTGATGTGAGCAGAGAGACACGGCCCTTGTTTTCCCGGGTGACGACTGATCTGGTATGGGTGCTTTTGTTTTCGTAACATGTGATTTTAACCAGTCAGGGTTTTAAGCCCTGAGCTGAACCCCCATGCTTGGAGGGCCAGTAGTCTCTCTCTCTAGGTATGTCCTTTCCCCTTCAACCATTCCAGCATGGGTATTCCTGCCAGGAACTGAGGTTTCAGCTGGTATTACTCTCAAGATATCCAAGGCATTCAAGCGCCCCCCCCCCCCCCACCACCATGACAATGCAGAGGACCATGGAGCAGCCACTTGGACATCTGCTGCCCTTACCACAGCACCAATGGCGCGGACACAAGCACAAGACAGCGTGCCTACCCGCTTGGACCGACTGCCCCTATCCCTTCTTCTTCTTCTTCTTCTTTTTCTAATTCTTCTTCTTCATATTCTTCTTTTAATTCTACGTATTATTATTATAATCATTATAACTTTAATCATTATTAATATCATTATCATTATAATCATCATTATAACTATCATTACATTATAATTTTACTATTATTATCATCATTTCTATCATTGATACAATTGTCCAGAGTACAACATGTAACAAATTCATAATTTCCATTATTGAATGAATAAAAGTATCTTATCTTATCTTATCTTAATAAAACAGCAAACATAGCTCAGCTTCATTACATCTGAAAGGCTTTTACAAAAAATTATTTCTGACCTTCAATTCCTCAATGCCACTGGCTGGAATGCGATGTGTTCCTGTTAGAAAACCTAGGATGGTAAAAAGAATGTTTCTCAAATGAATCAATTATTATGACTAGATCCATATTGATAGTTGATCACTCAAAAATGAGTTGCTTTTAGTTGTGAAAGTAGCAGGATGTGTGTCAAGTTATTTCTTGTGATTTCAACTTTCTTTTTATTTGTTATCCTTCTATTTAAGATAAGGACAGTGGAGGGGGATGGGTAGTCATCAACTGCTTTTACCTCAATCAGTTCTTTCTCCTCTTGACTGCCCTGACAATAGCGCTAGAATTAGCACACATGATGGCGTCAGATTAGAAAAAAAAATGTTTCCTCTCTCCCAAAACCTTGAGGGCTTCACATTTTAAAAAAAATTCTACCTGGTATCTTGGTAGGGTTTCTTAAGTTAAAAAAAACCTGCCAAATCAGCAAATTATGTCTTTAAAACAAAATAAACTATTCTAGACCTTACTCAATAACCCTTTGAAGTTGTCTAATGACATGCTGTGAATGACCTCCCAAAAGAGTTGGATTGTATGGTGCTGTCGATTGTATTCTCCTTCATATCTTGTAGACTTTAAAGGGATGAAAGAATAAAAAAGAAGGAAATTATGTTGAGTGAAACCAACAGAAAGAATGAATCAAATACCCTGATCACGATATAAATATGATCTTAAAAAAAACACATCATCATTTACAGAGGCTTTCATCGTATTAACATTCTATTGTTAAAAGAGTGAAGCAGTTTTGTGGATTGAATTTATCAAAATTTCTGTCTATTTATCTACCCATTACACCAAGTGGTGTCTAGGTCGACAACAAAAGGCCTCCATTCCATCCAATTCTTCTCCATCCTCCCCAAGGAACCCCATGTCTGTGCTAACCCTTACCCTTTCATCTTCCTCCCTACAGTCTTCCTTCATGTCATTCTTGGCCTTCCTTGCCTTCTCTTTTCTTCTGGTGTAAAACAAGGTGCTGTTCTTACAATCCAGTTTTCAGTGTCCTCTATATTCCTATTCTTTACCTAAAGCCTATCTTTGGACTAACAACAAAAAGTTAGCTTCCACTGTATCTTCCACAGCGCTTTTCAATATTTTTATCCCCCCAAGTAGGGCTGTCCATGGCAGTCCATAATTAAGTCTTTAATCCTTGGCATTTCTTTTCTGGAATTACACTTATTATTGTTTTATCGTCTTTTCCATAATATGCATTATTTATACATTTCTACATGAATGTCTCTGTGATAATTGAATATCTATTTAGGTATAGTATTATCTATCCTTTTTACCTTTTTAACAAAAACGTTTTTGCATAAATATTTATCTTTTCTACAATGACTACTTTTACAATGCACTATTTATACCCAATATAACTGTGATGACAACTATAAACCGAATTTTCCTTTTGGGACAAATAAAGTTTATATTATTATTATTATCATTATTATTATTGTCTTTATTTTTTTACTTTCAAATGCAAAAACAAAGAACTCTGGATAGAGCAGACTTGTTAGTCTAAGAGCAAATCATCATAACTATACTAAGACAAGTAGGTACTGTCTGCCTCAGAACTAGTAGGTTGGTGGTTTGAACCTGGCCGTGACATACCTTAGAAGTTTAAGTTGTCATATAATTAGCTGCATTGCCAGGTAATTAGCATTATGGGAATAGTGCCAAGACTAGTCCTATGTGTCAATATAATATGACTTGGTGAGATATTCAAGCAAGTCCTCCATTTCAAATTATCTTATCAAGAAGGCTCCACCTTTGATCTGACCTATATGTTTTTTTTAAAAGGTGTTAAACAGTTAACAACCAACCAGCTATACTAAGACAACTGGCTGGTAGTTATCAAAATGTTCGCAAACAGAAAACTAACTATTTGTATATATCTAAAACAGCTACAAAATGCTACTAACAGCCAAAAGCTTTGCTTATTGGCACCTGGCAAGGAGAGAATGCATTGCTGTTTCCGGCCCTACCTCTCAACAGCGTTAATATATGCATAGGGCCCCCTCACCGATGTGAGGTCTCCTTGCCATTTTGACTGTTTGACCTAGCTACCATCAGTACTCAGGCCAAACTAGATTTCTTAAATTGTTTTTTCCTTCATAAGAAGCAACGATGTCATTTTGCACTTTGATTCTTTGTACTGTAAAAGACAGAAAAACTTTGTAGGTACTGAGAAGTTTGTTTTATCAAATAAATTTGTTAAAGTAAAGAGAGACTGAAAGAACTGCCTGGAGGGAAACTTATCTGTTCCTAAGATTCCCTACATTGTTTGTGACACAGTAGAGCACACTTATAAAGAACAAGCATAACACAAACTTATGGATATAACAAGCATATTTCTCCTTATTTCAATGAAATATCAAATATAACAAGGTTCTTATCTTGTCAGCAACAGTTTAATATTTTGAACCGTGGTAAAGAATTAAAAGAAGTGGGCAATGTAAAATCAATTGATATTATTCATGTGTGCCTTGAAGTATATATCACTGAGGTGCTGAGTCACTACTGTGTTTTTAAAATTAAAAAAATATAGCTCCATAAAAGGAGAGTGCTTACTCTTTCAAAGGCTTCAATGTCATATCTTTCATTACCAACGAGGATTTCACGTAGTTCATCCGGTTCAAACCAGTCCTGAAACAAATCATGTTACAACAATGATGAAAATGATAATAATGATAAAAATAACAACAGCAATGATAATAATAACAACAATAAAAATATCAATAATATGGTAATAATTATGTTGATAATAATAGTAATCATCATAACTATAATAATAACAATAGTCATGATAACGATGATAATAATGATAATGATAATAAGTGATAGTAAATATTATTATGATAACAATCATCATTTTCCAAGAGGCAGTTTGTTATTTGGTTGCATCCTATCATGGCGATAAAGTGAAATCACAAGAATAGCCATAATAGTAGCTAATCCTTTTTCTCTTTCCTCTTTGTGCACTTCTGTCATTCCTTTTCTTCCTCCTACATGGTCTCTTCTTGTTCATCTTTTTTTTCTCCAAAACTTGCTTCTGCCAACTGTACTTGCCCTCTTTAAGGCTTACAGTTCATTGTTTTTTCTATAACCCTCCCCATTATCTTTCTCTTACCAGTGGCTGCATTCATGATATTTCAGGGCTTCATAAATATTATGTCATATTATGTTTATTATAAGAAAGGGTATAAGTTTTTTATCCATTTTTATTTGATAACATTTTTTTTTGGATATTCTGATGACACTTTTTCAATTTATAGTAAGAAATTAACAAAGAAGCTACAAATTTTGGGAAACAAGCAATTAACCATACAACATACCATTGGTGGCTTAGGCATGATATTGAAGAAACCTTCATAGAATTTATCAAACACCTTCCACACTGATGCATTGAAGATGTAATCCACCCGCAAGTTGATATATTCTTCCCTTTTAGACATAGAAGTGGAAAAAACCCCAGAGAAAACAGGGAAAACTATGATAAGTATGGTACAACAAGGGTTGAGATTAATTGGAAGAGTAGATTGTTTCACAAGGGTATAAGCTCATATTGCTACTCCAAGGTAAAAAATGTTTACTGATAATTTTAGGAATCTGAGAAAAATGTGAAAAACTTTCAATGCTCTTAGTCTTTCCTCAAATTTCTGATCATTTCATCATACAAATTTTATATTTTACATGGGTATTTCATTGACAAATACAGTTTTTTCACACATGAAATAACACTGCACCATCGTCAGTTTCAAAGAAAAAACAGCAGATAAGCAGATATGTATGTTAATCTACCTTGAGGCAATATAAGCCATGAAGACGTTATCAAGTAGTATTTACCCAGGTAAAATGATGTAACCTTTGTAAAAAACACTGCTTTTCAGTGATATAAAGGCTTGTACAGTTTGCGTTAAAGTAAATAAGTCACCTGAAGACAAGACTTATAATGGACTAGTCACTCAACAGCACCCAAGATAGATCAAAGATCTGACATGACTTTGTATCTCTCTACATACGGTGGACTATATACTTCACTTTACCTTGGGTCATCCAAAAACTAACTCTTCCAACATTAAAATAACTATAAGGTGTTATGAAACATTCTATTTTCTACACAAAATGAAGTCCCTCTACGTGGTTGTAAAAATTGGATTAACCAGGAAAGACATTTTTTGCAGATACCTATGCATTTTACCTTGGAGTAGCAGTATACATCATGTTTTTCCATATTCATCATATTCTATTCAAGCTTAAAATGATAACTATAGGATTTTTTTTATCAGCATATTAAAGATGTTCTGTAAAAAATAACATTTCTTTTAATTTTTTTCATAATTTTTCATATTAGATTATGACAACTGGATTTGAAAAACTAACTTGTTGCTTTGGGTCACTAGGATGTTTGCACCATTTTTGCAAAGTTCAACAATATGGTTCTTCTTTGTGGGATCTGTGACCTGTTTCAGGAAATATTTTATTGAATGGTTCAATATTTTAACCAGTAGACAACTAAACAAGATTAGAATCACAATGCAAGTCTTTAAAACATACAATGAGGCACATAGTCAAGGTTGTAGGTAGGAATAGTAGAGTACTCAGAAAGTCTCTGGAAATGAGCCAGATGTTAAATGATAGGCAGAGTCTATGAGAAACAAAGCCATTTTATCAACAGTTCACTATCTGTCTATGATTTTATTGAAAATATGAGGCAAGAAAAGAAATTGGGGAACAGAAATGTCTTTATTATATCCATAAATTTGATATAAGCGTTTACGTCACTTGAGAGCTCTACACACACATATATATATATATATGAAATATGAAATATTGAGGTACATATATGATTACTCACAGTGAAGTCAAGACAAAAGATATCCTCAAAGTCAACATCCTTGTAGCTCAACATCTTTTTGAAGGATCTTCAAGGGAGACAGAGAGAGAGTGGGGCAGAGAGTGAGAGGGAGGGAGAGGGAAAGAGAGAGGGAGAGAGATAGGGATATAAGGATAGAGACAAAAAGTGAGAGGGAGAAGAAGAGGGAGAGTGACAGAAAATTGGTTTTAAGAACATTGCTCTGAAAATTATTTTCTTAAGTACCGTAGAAATAGATGACTGACAATAAAGAGAAATGATATTTTAATTCCTATCAGCTCATAACAATGTATAAAATAATAAATCGGGCCTAACCATTACTTGTACATTATATGAATGTAACCCTCAACTGTACTTTACATTGATCAAACCTTTACATGTACATTATATGCACATCTAACCCTTGCCTGTACATCATATACATCTAATCCTTGCCTGTACATCATATACATTTAACCCTTGCCTGTACATCATATACATCTAACCCTTGCCTGTACATCATATACAT
>JAUEKZ010177810.1:3194-14173 GCA_031471865.1 Melibe leonina | reverse complement strand
CAGTGACTCGCGGGAGACAACTAGCCTTGTTTCATTGACACATTTACCACACCCATATGTCCGCCATCTTGGAAACCTCTAAATAACGACATAATTTTGCGGTCCCGAGCGATGTCGTTATTGGGAAGTTGCACTGTATGCCAAAAGCCTGTATTTCAAGCTTTTGGCATATGTCAGTTCAATTAAATCTGATTTATCTGGTATAAGAACTGGCAAATCTTGAACATTTTGGTGCCTTTAGCAGTGAAAGGGTTAACTATTGATGTACACATTTTCTTTGATATTTAAAAACCACTTATGTGAAAGTAAAGTTTTCTTGTTACATCAGAGGAGTAAATGAAAAGTTTGAAGTTGTTTTTCTACTTTTCTATTTCATACTTTATTAAATCTTCTTTGAACGCTTTCAAAATGCAGTTTAGGCTTTCACATATTAAAAACCATTCCTTTAAAATGTTTTATTCATGTAGGATCGTTCGATAGTTTTGTTTTGATTACTATTAATTTTTCCATTTTGCCCTTGTCTCTGTTCATATTGGGACCATTTTTAAATCAAAGTCCTTGTGTTTGTGATGTTCCCATGTAAAATGTCAAGCTCCCTTCATCATTTGATGTTGTTGATCCTGATACGCTGTTGTTGTTTTCAGTTTCAGTGATTGAAACTCTACTCAAATTATTGTTGTTTTGAATATGTCCAATCTCTTTATCAAGTGATTCCTTGTCAACTGTTTTTAACTCAACGCCTATGCCAGAGTACCCAATATGGGAGAAAAAGTGTCTCTTCTTCTTGATATTCTTGAAAGAAAACTGCAAAATGTTTGAAAAATTGTTACATTCTTTGAAGTATTACTTTATTTCATTTATATTTTTTTTTGTTCCCTGATGTTGTTACTTATAAATTTGCTGTTGTTCACACTGTTGCCATGGAAACAAGTAGCTCTCGGTGCAAGTGCAATTACTTTGATTCCTCCCCTACTCACCTAGAAAGACATGGCTATTAGTGACCTTTAACCTTGCATTTTGCTGGTATTTAATTTCTCTTGATCAATGGTGTTGCATTGTTTGCAAGTTTAATTTGTTTTTTTGTGGTTTTTTTGGTCACATGAAAACCTGCTATCATGCAAGGTCTCTGGTGTGAGGGACACCATTTGCCTTGTCATGGAAGAGTTTTGGGACTAACTTTTTGCCCTTTAGTTTGTTTATAAGATACTTTTTTTTTTACAGTACTTATGGTTGTATAAATCATGTTATTACCGATATTCTTTCTTTTTGGTCTCTTTCTTACAAGTAAGAATTGGTTGCATTCGAAATTTTATCTATCAATTTCAATAGATAACAAAGTTATATTCCTACTAAGTCAGAGAATCCAGTATAATTGACTGCAAAAATTATTATATATGATTATGATGATGCATTTATATAGCCTGAATACAGATGAGATGGAAATGTGTTAGGAGTTTGTTTAGCCCAAGTTATGTTTTTTCTATAATATTTGCCACTTCTCAAGTCGTTTTTATATTAAGTTTTACTATTTTTAACACATTATGATCTAAAATCATTGGTGTCGAAAAACTCCAAAACTATACTAATACTAAGCAAAGGAAAAAAACTGCCAAAAATAAAAATCGAAACCATAAATATTTATTGTGGCCCTACTTTACGTGTTACGCTAAAATAAAAAATACCATCAAGTTCATGATTTATTTATCTTTAATTTGCTATATCTTAAGCTTGTACTGAGCATCATATCATGTAACTGAGAGAAAATATTTACACCTAGTTTACTAAGCCAAGTAGTAAAAAACTTGAACAAAATCGAAGGGAACGTCTTATTTCAATTTCTCCCATGTGGTAAAGTGCTAGTTTCACTTTCATTCTTTGTCTTCATCTGGTACAAAGGGAAGTAATGATATATACTACTTCAACCACTTAAAGAGTTCCAAAACATGCCAAGCTGTTTGACTCGCATCTGGCACGTTAATTTTCTTATGGTGCAAATGAGTGCATTTGGTTGTAATGTGTCAAACAAGCGCCATCAAAAAATCCGAAAGCCTACCACAACCACCATAGAAATAAGTGTATCAGAAAGAAAAATACTTTCAGAATGTAACAAAATTTAAAGTTGTTTTTATTCGAACTAAGTGAGTGTATGACAGAAAAGGATATTCTTTGATTAGTGTGGTTTATTGTTATGATGGATGCCATATTTTGTTGTGTATTATTGAATGGGTGGAAGCCTTTCAAAGTCTTGCATTGTTATTGCTGTGGTATCCCCTGTTAGTATCAAAACTTTCCATTTAAGACTTGGTAAAGACCTTGTTTCTGTGTAATCTGTGAGATAACCGCCCCTTAAGAATTTGTATCCGGTAGAGAATGTTGTACCTCTGTTTCGGATATCCTTTGCAATGTTGAGAGTTCATCAAGTGGTGCTAGAGAATATTTTCTAGCAAAGAAAATGTGAAAAAAAATAATTCTCTTCATTGTTTCAAATTGCAGTTTGAGATTGAGATTTATACTTTTGTGGCTACTGAGTTCACACAATGACACACACACATACAACTTTAACTTTAAGTAAGATATATAATCTTATAATCTGACTTGAATACACATGTTTTTCTGACTCATTTTCTTAAAACATTTTTGTAGTCGAGTCTAGCTAAAGCTTTTTGGATTTGCTCTTGAAATCTCTATTATTTTTCTCTCATTGCAATATATTTTTCCAAATACACAACAGTTGTGTTTGTATGATGTATTGTAAAAGCTGATAATGCAATGGGTTATGATGAATGTCATCTGTGACACTGACAGAACATAACGTGAACCCTTTTGAATCAATTATTAATTGCTTTTCACTAACATGGCAGCAGCAAACTTTGATCTTTCAGAAACAGTTAACTGTATTCGATTTTTTTCGTTTCTTCAGATGGTCACACCGACCTTATATTCATCCCCTTGCTATCTAGAACTGAGTACTTTGGTACAGAAAGGGTGGTAGAATATCTTGGGTCTCCCTGGACCATAATAGTGCTGTTTGTGTATCTTACTTTGTGATTGTGAGAGATGATACTTTTATCTTTGTACCAGTACATCAACTTTTTGTCACTGTTTTTCTAGAGAGGATATTTTTTTCCTTTGTAAATCATCTCTCTATGAAACATCCCTGGCAGGGTCAACAAAGTCTGGCTGTTCATCTTACTAACCCCTGGACGCTTATTTGACCATAGCAGTTGAAAGCGCCATAAAACCCTCAATAAACAAACAAAGCTAAACTAAATATGTATTTACAACTGCTGAGTCAGATATTTGTGCTTGAATTTTTTTCTAACTTGCCTTGCTAATTGTTGCTTTAATAGTGATAGCATTTTTAAACCTCACAGCATCTAATCTAACCACTTGTTTAAAAAACTTGAAAAAAAACCAAATCCAACTACTGATGTTCACCATGAAAGAGAAAAATTATATTTTATAAAGATGTCTTATGAGTTAAAAAGTATTTACAACGCATTGCTCCATATTTGATTACACTTACAGAGATAATTTGAGCCATATATTTATCTGTCTGCCCCTGCCTCTACCATCTGACACAGATGTGTTGTTTTATTGACATCTGCCTTTTTGACTCAACGTGTCATTCACAATCTACTTTATGTATTTTTATTTGAGTGCAAGACAAACTGTTGGTAGCTTTTACCAGCACTCTCTCTAGCACTCTCTTAATCTTTAAAAAAAAACCAAGCATGCACACAGCTGTTATTTTGTTTCTATGTATTTGCTCAGTCTGGTCTTGTCTGTTTTGCCAACCGAACTGTGGTCATCCCCCATGTTTTATATTGTATTACCTGACTACAAGGTCATTTGCTTTCTTTTCTAGAAGGACTGAGTACTTTAGTACACAAAGGGTGGTAGAAAACCATGGGTCTATGTGGACCATAATGTATGAAGTGGATGGTGGTCATCATCTGTTGATTGTTATAACTTTCCATTTTTGTGATTGTGAGAGATGATGCATGTATGTAAATCGTTTCTTTGTCAAATATTTAGAGATAAGTTGTTGTTTTTCTATCGTAGGGTAATTCATTTTCTGTGAAATATTCCTGACTGGTTGAAAATTATTTGACTGTTCTCCTATCTCACGTATCATCTTACCTACCCCTGGGTGCTGATATGACCATAGCTGCTCCAAGTGCCTTGAAACTCTCAATAAGGTGTATAGTGTATATATACCTTCCCACTGTTTCTTTTTTTTTTTTTTAAGCACCTTTAAAACCATTGTAAAGTACAATACTTCTCCTGTCTTTACAAAGTTTTCACAGTGGGAAGTTGTACTGTAAGTGTATCAAGCCTAAATGTACCCCTCTGTTCTTATGCTTCAAACCCCTGTTGTCATGACTTGAATGAATTCAAAACCTGGTCTTTGAAATTGTTTTGTATTTTGTATGTCATTTTTTAAACTGTAATCAAGAGTATTATAATTCATGTATTCCTGTTGATGAATTACATAACAGTTTTATTCAACCTCTGAACTCAAAATTGTGTTGATTTTTTATCCCTTGGTGTAGACAAAAATATTGAAATAGATAGCTTATAAACTGCCCCCCTCGCCTACTGCCAATATCTCTTTGAGAACATTTTTGACTTACATATAATAATAAATATAATGTATATAGCGCCCTACCCCATGGTTCATAGATTCTAGGCGCTTTACAATACAATTAATACTTCTCGATATACTGCCAGCTTTTTATCTTATACACATCAAAATCTCTCTTTCTCTTTTTTCTTCTTCTTCACTCTCTTGGCATCTGTATTGAGATTGAAGAAGACATGGAATGAAATAGAGAGAGAGAGACGCTTGAGATATATGTAGATAATTGGAGGACATTTGTTGATGGCCTATGCTCCACAGGGAGTGACAAAGACTAGAGAGAGGCAGTGCTTTGTCATGTGTAATAATAATAACATGCTTGGGAAAGAACAGAAGGGGTGTGCAAGTGGAGTAAATTTTTCTGTCAGTCAGAGGAAAAACAGAATCACAACTTGTATGAATTGAACCAGATTGCCCAAGTATTTAATCTAGAGTGAAGGCACTGCCACTGCCGCCAGCTGAGCTATGGCATCCTCTGACAAACAGAAGCCACAACTACCACAGTGTTTTGTACTGTATGCCTCCTGTCATGGTTTTGTATGCCCCCTGGAGTCCACAGGGAGCGCGAGGCAGGGATAGACCATGAGAGATATGGTGGAGAGTTGTGGAAAGAGACCTGAAAGGGATGAAGCTCAGCTGGAATGAGTTAGGAAAGATGGCCCAGGATAGAGATAAATGGAAGGAGCTTGTCTGTGGCCTATACCATGCCCCAGAGATGAAAGGCTATGATGATGATGTCATGGGCTGCTCTTGTCAGTGTTGGGTAGTGTCAGCATAAGGTCCTTTCAATTGTCAGCAGTGTCAGATTCTGTCACCAGTGTAAGGTTTGTACAGTGGAACCCCTGGATAAGACCTCTTGACCTCCGGTCCTGATTTTTTGTTGTTATATGTATTAGTAATCATCGAAAACCCCTGAAGAACAACACCCCAGGATAACGACATAATTTTCTGGTCCGGGGCGATGTCATTACCCAGGGGTTCCACAGCATTTGAACTGATACGGTACATAAATTGCCTACGTTCAAACCTTCCATAAAAAAAATTGAATACAAAAATGATTAACAAATTCTTTAGAAATATATATATAATATTTATTTTGAAATGATAAGTTACCGAGATTAAGGACATAAAAATGCACCCCCAAATAAACCAAGACACGGGTAAGTAATTTAATGTAGAAATTAATACAAATTTACCCACCTCAGTAGAGTTAAGTGGTAAACACAATGTGAATGTGTACATGATAAACAATATAAAGTAAAGTAAAGTAGACGACACAAACACAAGCCCTGCTTTTGTGCGGCTCTGTGGCCTAGTGGGTGGCAGTTGGCCTTGTGACTGAAAAGTTCCTAGTTCAAATCTGCCATGTGACGGCTCAAAGTTAAGTCCTTGGAAAAGGCTCTTTACTCACATTTTCTCACCCTACACAGGTATAAAATGAGTACCTGGCCATGAACAGTGTTGTCTCTGTCCGAATATAAATATACAAGGCAAAGCGCCTTACAGGCAGGATGTCTTGTCCTGTAAGTTGAATGTTGCCCCTTGTACTTGTAAAGAGCTTTGAGCACATTTAGTGGATATTGCGCTATATAAAAGCTCAAGTTTTTCTCTGCCACCATGGTCAGTCCGAGTCACCGAGACGTAGCTGTGATTGTGCAGAGGTCAACCTGCCCAAGCTAGCAAGCTAGTTAGTACATGCAGTAGTGCCAAAGTAACAGTAATGAGATAAAATTGTAGACACGTGATGTCATTTCAATAGTCTCAGCCCTGACAATCCAGAACACCATAGTTATTTTGATTCCCATTCGATATGCATGTTTCTTGTATAAATACAATCAATCAGTCCAAAGAAATTCACAACAAAAAAAAAGCAAATATATTCAAAACATTAACACCAAGAATAGAAATAAGGTACATAATTTTGCATACACATTGCAGCCTTCTCATGAATACAAAAAGAAAGAAACCCCAAAAACATCAGATTGTAAGACATGATGAGGAGATTCCAGTTTTTCACAGATATTTCTATTTATTTTTCCACATTTTCATATGGCATTTCATAATAAGCTCATATGAGGGGTATTGGACTTACACATTAAGACAAAGACAGCTGTGCCCGATGATGGAGCAAAGTCAAGAATCAATACTGTGCTGTAAGTTTGATTGCTGGAGGAATGATGAGAATCGAGAACAAAAACTGGAACCAGTGGAAGATGAGCATATGGTCAACGCTGGAATTTGTCTCAATGTAATATACACACAGATGAATCAGTGTAAAAGTATGGCATGTCAGTGAAAAATGACAAGATCTCCATTACAAAACACTGTTATTTATTGAGAGAGAGCTTTTCAGGGCTAATTAATGAATATAAAGAATGAAAAAAAAAAATGCCCCAAAAAATTTTCATGAACAAAAATATCCAATAAAAATACAGAGCTGTTTTCATTTATTGATATTATCTACATATCATATATCAATATCCAACATCAAACCAAATTCTGAAAGCATGTCAATAAATGCCGATGATATTGTAGACTCTGATGTTCCAACCCATTATTTTTCATTGATTGATATTTTTATATACCAATATCAACAGCAAATCCACTTCTGAAAGCATGTTGATGGATATATGCGGATTATATTGTGTACTTCGATATTCCATGCTATTACGAATGTCTTGATGATGACAATCAAATGAATAGAAACGGGCAACATATTTCAACATCCATGCTTTCATGAATAAACACAAAGCTTGATAGTAATAATAATGGCACATAGCTCAGTAAAAAATCCCGCAAGAACATGACATGAATCCCTCTTTACGGTACAGTTCAACCACTGTATTCCAAACAAAAAGTGACACACAATGTGTAAGTAGCTTGTTATTAATTCCCATGATGACTACAAAGAAAACAGCTGAGTGAGTTGACCTATCGTGTCCTGAGGGTTTGTGACCTTGTGACCTTGAGTCCTGGGGTGGGCGAAAATCTCATGGTCGTTTCCTCCCTGAAACAGGAAAAATTAAAATGATGAATTTTGTGCAATATATAGCATGACTGTAATATAAGATTTTAAAGTCATAGTAAAAACGATGACAACGATAGTAATGATAATGTGTTTGTTGTGTTTTGAAACCCTTTATACCATATTAGGTAGTTTCTGGGCACTGTTTTGAATTTTATGTCTGGTTACAAATCCTGAAACAATCGTACACATAATTCGTACTTGCCTTGAAGGCAAATATAACCAATTAGAGAATTACAGAACCAGGAGATAAATTTTGTATTGAGGCAAAAGCAAGCAGGTGATCTACCCACTGTGCAGAGTCTTTGAGTCTTTGAGGGTCATTTAGCTTCTTTAAATTTGCCATACAACAAATCCCTCTCCCCAAAATCTTCAGCAATGGGAATGACATAGTATCCAAAATGGCTTAGTCTACCAAGTTAAGGGAAAACCCGCAATGAGAAGGTTGCGGTCATTAAGACGGACTACCCAGCCTGTGGTAGAGTAAGGAAGAGAAAGGTTATTAGAAATAGGCATGGGAGAGACAAAGACAAAATGACGTATATGTTTTGGCCTAAGGCCTTACTCAGAAAAGACACAACAAACAGAATGTTGAAAATATTCTCATAAATAATTTAAAATTAATCATCTCATCTGTTTAGCTCATCGCTCCACAGAGAGAAAGATGTCTTAGTCTCTCTCATGCCTGTTCCTAATAACCTTTCTTTCTCTTCCTTACTCTACATCTCTACCAACAAACAAAAATTAAAAAAAGAAAGAAAATTTAGATATCCTACCTTGTCAGTTTTATCCCCAAAGAAGTGAATGGTTTTAATGGCTTCCTCAGGCAGGAAATTCAGGCAGAAGGTTTTGTCCCAGCCAGTGGGGAAGACGTCAATGCTGATCTGTCCACCAATGGCAAACGTCAGGCCAGCCGTGGGAAATTCTTTTTGAAGAGTCTCTACAAATTTTTCACGTATATGATTCTCCTGGTAAATGTAAACAGAAGCTAGACTAATTATGTTATGCTCAGGACTATCCTATCAAAGTATGAAATTCAAAAATCCATTTAAATTTTTTAAAAGTTAACTGATAGATTATTTTTGATCTATTATCATTATTAATTTATTGAACAGTTATTAATGAAATAAAACAGTGATTATCTATACAAACCCTCAGATTTATAGACTAACCACACAGCTTTCCCCGATGTGTTACCCCAGACCTTCAAATACAAAAAAAGTGGGCTATACTGATAACTGTGTGGGGGAGTATTTTTACACCCAATACCATCAAAAGCAAAACTGATTTTACCCCTTTAAAAAAAGAAAAATTTAAAAAGGAATATATTATAAATATTCTTGTAAAATATTAAACGAAAAGCTGTAATTTTATAATTCTTGGTGAAACATTAAGAATTTTATGCTTAAAAAAACCTATGCCTGGGGTGTAAAAACACCGCTAGGACAAGGACAGCAAATCTGAGTGAAGAGTAAAAATCTTACTGTATCAAACTGGACAAACTCGTCCCTCTCTTGCTGGCTGCAGCTCCTTCCCACAGGACACAGGTTGATCATGGAACTACGGAACTCCACAAACGTCCCCCTGGAACAGCAAACAATTCACAACATGTTACAGTATCCACTCAGTACTGATATGAATATGAAAATAAGTAAGTGTGTATGTCAATCCTTCATTAGAGTCTACTGGCCCATCACAGAGACGGAGCTTATTCCAGTTTTCCTGTTCCCAATAAAGCAAAAAACCAAATAAAAACAAAAAAGCACTCCAACTCCAAGCTAATGAATAAATGTTGAACAAAGAAAAACTCAAACCTTTTGCAAGGGAGTTGCAGTTTGGACATGTAGCCCAATGCAAAGTTGATGAGTTTCTGTAGCGTCTCTTCCCCTATGTGTTTCTTGATGTCCTGGAGAAGAAAAAAGTCTGTTGTAAATTTCAGCTGTTGCCTGCACTAGCTTGGCATGGTCATTCTCCAACATTCTTTTAAAAATAAGGAAATCAAACAATGAAGTAAGATACAAAGTTTGCGTATGGTATGGATTCATTGTCATCCCCTAAAAAAAGGTCTTGATCGATCGATGAACTGAGAAATTGAAAGGCCATGATGGCATTTTGAAATAAAAAGACAATGAAAAATAAAGTTTCTTGATTGAAGTCAAAAGGGAACAGAGAGGCTAAGGAACACCATATCAACATTAGTTTTTCACCAATTTGCACGACTCAGTGTGGTAACAAGTGTCATAGGTCGCAACACTACGCGGCATGAATATTTTAACTGTGCTGCTAACTAACTGCTGGCGTTTTTCCAAACCACATTCTATCGAATCAGGAGAGGGAGAGTGGTATGTCATGTCCTATCGCACCAGGAATTATTTGGTTAAGACTTTCCAGCATACTTTACCATACCTGTTGCCCAATCTGTTCTGTTCCTTTAAAAGCCACCAGTCCATTCTCAGCAAAAACATAGTCAAACTTCCGAGTCACTAGAAAACAAAAGGATGTGAAGGAAAAATGGAATGAGAAAATGAAGACACATTGGAAGTGTCTAACAATAACATGGTCATGCTCTATGTTCTATCTAATCTAGCCTCCAATTAGAGAGAAAATGCAGATATATAAAAATCTCATATTTGCTGTCTATTTTTCTTTGTCCCTCTCCATTTCTATTGTGCAACATTTCATATTCTTTGAAATAGGACACTCACAGTCGCTGCCTCCTCCCATTTGTTCAGCAATCTTAACAAAGTCGGACCCACCCACCAGTCCAACCAATACTTTCTTTTTGAGTTTGGACAAGCAATCTGTGACATCTTGCTCAATGGTCTGAAACAAAAAACATTCCATGAATCGCGAAATAATGTATTTTATATCTTTATTATCTTTAGTGTGTGGTCGAACATAAAGAAAAGGATACATTACGCGTGTCATGGGTTGAGAAGTAACAAAATTCATTTATCATTCCAGAACAGCGCTTCCGCTACTGCAAATAGTATGTACAATTAGGGTAGCCTTAAAAAAATTGGTATGAATTAAACTTTACCGCATGTCAATATTTCCTAAATAGAATAGCCATTGTGTCAAAAGAAAAAAAACATACAAGACTTATCCTCTGCTAAGGATAAAAACATCTTTTCATGCAGCAAATCGAACCCCGGCCATCTCAGTTATAGCGCAAAATCCTAACAAGACTACTTGAGACTGTGACAATCTGCTGTCCAGTAAGGTAATGAAACTTGGAATGGCAAGTTTAAGATGGTGTCCCAGATACAGGATATGACCTTAAATTTAAAGGTCAAATGAGTGCTTCTAGAC
>JAUEKZ010177799.1:0-14178 GCA_031471865.1 Melibe leonina | reverse complement strand
TCTCTCTCTCTCTCTCTCTCTCTCTCTCTCTCTCTCTTTCTCTCTCTCTCTGTGTCTTTCTCTTCTTGTCTCTCTTCCTCTCTCTTTTTCCTTATCTCTCTCCTCTCTCTTCCTCTCTCTTGTTCCTTATCCCTCTCTTCTCTCTCTCTTGTTCCTTATCCCTCTCTTCTCTCTCTCTTTCTCTCCCCCCCTCTCTCTCTCTCCCCCCCTCTCTCTCTATCTATCTATCTCTCTTTTTCTGTATTGGACACGTGAAATGTTACAACCGCGTCGTTTTCTTATTGATGTCTGTTCTCTGCTGCTAGAGGTCTAAACCCGTTTCCCCTTTATGTAGTAATGCCAACCTGTGGGCTCGGTGTGTGACCAAAAATGGCTCAACGAAATGACGGATTTCGCGGGACACAACCTGTCGACTTTCTAACATTATTTACCAAATCTTTTTTCGACGGGTATGAATGAATCTTGGCATCTAGTCACAAGAAGGGTTTTTATTTTATTCATGTCAGCGGATTTTCTCGTACGTCACTTTGTTCTGGCCAAAAACCGTTTGTTTTTAGTTTATTGAGTGAGTAAAGAAAACTAAGAGGTGCCAAATCAAGTCTGCAAATCTGGAAAATGATTAACTTTTCCTCTTTTTAAATCCCAAATTTAATCTAAATCGCTCTATAAATCTATCCGTAATTACAAAAACATCCTTCCAACTCTTGTCATATTAGATCGACTTAGATAGAGGCAGCCATGACGTAAATCTCGACGTGCATTGTGTTGTGGAAACGTCCCGTAACCAGAGTTTTTTTTCCTTCTATATACGGGTCATCCAACCTGACCCATGGTTTAAAAGTTGCATAACTTTCTTATTTCTTGATGGATTTTCAAAATTCAAAAAGCATTTTACTCACAAAAGATAGAGCTTTATTTTGATCATAGTGCAAAATTTAAAAAAAAGCAACGATTTGTTTTGTTGGCATTGCTACCTTATGAGTCAATACACTATGTATCTACCCACTTGTATCTATATATTATGTATTTAGTATATTATGATAAATAAAAAAACCTCACCAAAGAAAAACAATGTAAAAAAGACAACGAACAAATAAACAACCCCCCCTAAAAAAAAAACAAACAAAAAAAAACCGAAAAAAAGGAACAAACCAAAGAGCAATTCTGTCCAAACCCTAATCAAACCAAACGACAGACAAGTTCCCAGGTTCGAATCAACCGCCTGCAATCATTTAAGCTTTCCAATTAATTTTTCTCCAAACCGCTGCCATTGTTACTTTGTGTGTGTGTGTGTGTGTGTGTGTGTGTGTGTGTGTGTGTGTGTGTGTGTGTGTGGGGGTGGGTGTGGTGGGTAGTGGGTTGGGGAGGGTGAAGGGGAAGGGGCTGGCCGCGAATTGTTATTGTCCTCGGGCGTGTCTCGGCCCATCTGTCTGATTACTGACCAGTGGTCAGTTCTCATGGCGTTTCACACCGGCCGGCACCGATGTCCACTTTCCCTCGGGTAAAGCAAACCTGTCTTTAATCGTCTGGCCACTCTGCCCACTGTGATCACTGATGTTCCCTTCTCATTCTCATCTCCCCGGTCTGTCTTGATGACAGAGGACTTTCCAAACACGTCAGAAGATTGCACAAGTTTGCTCTGGGCATGGCATGTGGGCTGGTACGAAATTTTGGCATTACGTAAATTTCATTTTGAAAGTAATCAAAATAAATTGTATGATTCTAAAAACCAAAATAACCAAAATGAATAATAAATGAAATAATGATCCCCCCCCCCCCAAAAAAACAACAAAAAAAAAAACAAAAAACAACCCAAAACCCCCGCCAAACCAAACGACCATCCCACCACCACCAACTTGAGAACACAGTGTTTCAGAAAGAGTCATTGGACAGGAATACGCAATCCAAATGTTTGAATCCGACTCTTTTTTGCTATGACATCAATAAAACAAAACAAACCAAAATCAATAATAGACAAACCGGTTTGATCATTTGGTTCGTCCCAGCTTAGAGATTCGTGCACAAACTCAATTAAACGGAGACGAATCAGTAACAGTTAATTGCAGGGAAACTGGCAGATACGCCAGTCCTGGCAGTAATTGTTGTTATTGTCCTAGTGGTCGGCCATGGGATGCAGCGGTGGGGGGGGGGGGGGTGGGTTGGTGGGTCAGAGAGGGAGGTGGTCACTTAATAGTAGTCGAACCGGACCCTGGGTTGAATTTAATAGTTTGTCGGGGGGCGTGAGAGCAGAAGGGGGTGACAGAATGGAACCGGTGTTTAGTTTAAACCTGCGAATTGAATTGGATTGAATGGGGCTGGGTTGGGTTGAGTTTGGTTAGAGTGAATGGAGTGAAATGCCCCTTCTCGTTGTCTGAATAGCTACTGACTGCATGTGCGCAAACTAGATAGATATATTTAGAGTCGGGTCAAAGGAGTTTGTAGGGTGAGTGTGTAAAATGTGTTTGTGCTTTTGATGGGGAGTATGGATGGATGATAAAAATGCACACGGTTAATGACTGATGGTACATGAATGGAAATGTGTTAGTGTTTGTTTTGATGAGGAAGGACAGGGAACGTAGACCTTCTGACTTCGAAACGAGTCACACTTAAAATAATAAAATTATGTAGTACAGATACGAGACTAAGCAAAAGAACGCAGAAAATACGGAAAAACCCCCAGAAAAGTGGCATCAACAGGATCGAACCCAGGACCCTGCCACGGCACATATCGCCCGGCCGACATCACGGACTACGAGCCTACTATCAACTAAGCCATTGAGCCAACGCTCCGACCTTATCAAGTGCTTCAACTCTCTCTCTCTCTCTCTCTCTCTCTCTCTCTCTCCCTCTATATCTATATCTCTCTCCCAGCCTCCTTCTCTCTTTCTTTTCTCTTTTCTCTCTCTCTCTCTCTCTCTGTCTATCTCTTGTCTTGTCTCTCTCTGCGTTTGTCTATCTATCTGTCTGTCTCTCTCTCCCTGTCTCTCTCGGTCTATCTCTCTCCAGTCCGTCCTTACTCCCTGGTGTATTACAAACCTTGTTAGTGCGGCTAATCCACCCCCCTCCCCCCGCCTCCCCCTCCATCTACGGGCTTTCATTGACTGGGGCGCTGGCAGTGGTGCTGGTGCTACTACAATGAATGACGAGAATACACACATACAGTGAGTGAGAGAGAGAGAGAGAGAGAGAGAGAGATAGTGTGTGTGTGTGTGTGTGTGTGTGTGTGTGTGTGTGTGTGTGTGTGTGTGTGTGTGTGTGTGTGTGTGTGTGTGAGATAATAGACACTACGCAGGTTAAAATCAGGGTATGTGGCGTTCCAGAGATTATGATAGAATGTTCTCCTTCAATCTTTCTAGTAAATTTCTCTTCGACTATATGTAAATTTCCAAATAGCTCGTGTCTAGATCAAAAATCTCTTCAGACCCCGCATTAAAGTTTGCCATAGATGTCTTTATTGGTTAGGTTGGAGTCACATCATTCTCTTTTTTAAGTTTAAGCAATCTTGTCTAAAGTTGCTGGTATTTTTAACCCATGTCTGGCAAGTCCATTTGGATTTTGAAATCAATTTCTATATTTGCATTATCTATTTGGTTTGGATTTAAGACAAATTCCCCGTAACGCCCACACAAAATTGATGTTGGCGATTTGATTAGTTTTCGTTTATTTTTGTCTCAAACCGTTTTGGGAAAAATAATTTCCCAATGATTTATTAATTCTGTTTTTCTTTAAAGATCAGTGGGAATTTTCTGGCCGGTTCCTTCAAGGTGGCCAAGAGAAGTTTGTCATTTAGAGATAAGGGAATGTGCAGAGGTGGCAGGGAATTGAGATATGTAATCACATAATTGAACTTTTCTTGAGAAACTTGCCTTTGGTGGGGATTGTTGCAGTTGAGAGGAAATGCACTTTATGGCATTATTGAAAAAGGAAGATTTTGAGAAAGAAGAGCACGAGTAGCCGATGACCAGGCATGCTGTCGTATGGTAACAGTCAGGAAGAGGGCGTCATGATAGATCCCTGGTTTCAACTCAACCTCTCTATATGTTTCAAACAGAAAGAGTAAAGGACAGGCTATTTATGACATTTCTGTTTGATATTAGATTACTCAAAGGGCAACCAGTCGAACGTTTTCATTGCCACGAAAACCTTTATAGCACCTCATTCAGTATACTTTCTTTTTTACCCGGCTTCATTTTTCCACTGTTGTACCTGAAATGAGTGACCGTGAAACAGTTCTGTGTGACTAGAACCTAAAATTAAAAATTAAAACCCAACCACCTCGTAAATTATTCGCCTTCTCTAAAGGACACGTTACAGGGATACAACACGACCTTCACGATAATTATGAGTAATTTAAAGACCAAGCAAAGGAGAAAAACACAATGAAAAACTAGGAAACCCTTCAAAAATGATTTTGTTGGAGTCAATAAATAAACAGATACCGAAAAAGACCATAAGTAGAAACGCCCATCTCCCATGGATCACTCTTAAAATCAAAACACTCATAAGCCAAAAACAACAACGATATAACAAAGCAAAACGATACAATAACAATACAGACTGGGAGGCATAGCGTGATCTGCGAAAAACAATACACGCAGAACTCAAAATAGAACATCACAACTATGTCAACAAATTGCTTGAACGAACCTACCATAAACGATACTTCTACAAAGGGCATTACAAAGCGGTTCTGGGGATACATCCGATCAAAGGGAAAGGACACAACACGTATCCCTGTCCTTAGACGTCTCGACGGGTCCGAAACAACAGACAGTGAAGAAAAATGCAACATCCTCAACAAGCAGTACGAAAGTGTTTTTACTACAGAAGATCTCAATTTTCCAGTTCTTAAAAAAACTGACATACCAACGATTGACATGAAACAACGACCGGCATCATCAAACAGCTGTTAAACCTGGACATAACAAAGCCAACAGGCCTTGATTCCATACCATGTTTCACGTATTCTTAAAGATTGCGCCCAAGAAGTGGCCCCATACTTGCAAATCATCTTCCAGCAATCCATAGACAACGGCAAAGTCCCAAATGACTGGAAGCATGCACAAGTTACGGCCATCTACAAAAAAAGGGAGACGTGACGGAGCATCAAATTATAGACCGGTATCACTGACATCTATACCTTGCAAAGTTCTTGAACACATCATTTTCCACTCCGTGATGGAGCATATTAAGCAGCAACGTCTAGTTGACAATCAGCACGGTTTTAGAAAAGCAAGATCATGTCAAACACAACAATTAAATACTATCGAAACCATCGCCAACTCTCTCGAAAACAAAGGACAGACTGATCTCCTCATACTTGATTTTTCAAAAGCCTTCGACACAGTTCCCCACAACCGCTTGCTGATCAAACTCCAACGAAATGGGGTACAAAATATAGAAACTAATGACTTCAGCGAACATCAACAACTGTTTAATTGGTTGAAAAACTGGCTATGTGGGAGAACACAAGAAGTAGTACTCGATGGGAAAAGCAGACAGCGATGCCAAGTGCTCTCAGGAATGCCAGCGTGTTAACAGTACCTTGTGACCTCTCTGCTTCCTAATGTTTACAAACGACCTTGGAAATTACATATCCCGTAGGACAGTTTTTCGCCGACGAAAGTCTTTTGTTTCGGACAACACACAGTCATGACGATTGCGAAACTCTTCGAAGGAATTTGGAATCGCTAGTAACGTGGGCAAAAGCATGGCAGATGAGCTTTCACCCAGCAAAATGTACTTCCATGTCAATCACAAATAAGATACTCCACGATTACAAAATGCTCGGCCAGGAACTAGAACACGTGTATCACACGCCATACCTGGGAGTACGAATAGATAATAAGCTCCATTGCGAAAACCACATCGACCATATTGTTTCAAAAGCTAACAAAACCATCGGATTCCTTTGCCATAATCTTTACGAGTGTCCCCAAAACATCAAAGAGCAGGCGTATATAATGCTTGTGAGACCAATCTTGGAATACGCCTATTCAGTATGGGACCCACACCAAAAAGGTTACACAAATGCCATTGAACAAGTCCAGAGAAAAGCTGCACGATTTGTGACAAACTGCAAATCCAAAGAGCCGGGCTGGATCAAAAATGCCCTCAAGGAATTGAACTGGTCACCCCTTCAGGAAAGACGAAAACAGCCCGATTAAAACTTTTCAACAGAAAGACACACGGCCCACCATCGGCGATTAAACTCCCAAGTTATTTACACCAACCAGTACAAAAACACAATACTAGAAACAGTCATCCCTTCAAGTTTTACCCACCACCTTAAAAAATCAACGCCTTTCGATACAGCTTTTTTCCCTTGGACAATCGCGGATTGGAACTCTCTCCCCATGGAAATAACCTCAATCAAAAACCATAAACAGTTCAAAAGAACACTCTCGGCCCATCTAAAATGTCACATGCAATGATGCTACGTTTGCTATTCTAGTTAACAGTGTGTGTGTGTGTTTTGTATTGAATTTGCATAGTGGTACTTGTGTGCCTGTTGCATCTTATGGAATTGATCTTGAACTTAAACCCATTTCTCCAAAATGACCCTCAAAAAGTTGCATTTTCTACATTATGTTTTACCAAAACAAAAGTATACAAAACACCCTACAAAGTCTATATACCTTGTAAAGCTCAAAGTCTTTTCTTTTAGGGGCAGCCCCTGTTTGGCTCTAGGCTCTATCTTTTTAGGTAAAAATGTTATCCCCGAATTAAAAATGGGTCAAAATCATGCGACAAAGGTGTATTTCTTTGCTCAAGCCGCGCGACTGCGATGAGTTGTTTTTCTTTTAAACCCTAGCTTACTCCCATCAATTACACTCACGCTTGAAGAGAATTGGTAAACCCTGTTATTAATTAACCCTTTCATCGCCGCGAGGTCTGATTATACACTAACTAAAATATTGTTTAAATCTTCAAAATGTACGTATTCTTATCCCAGATAAATCAAATTTCTGTGAACTGACACTGGCATACACCAAAAGTCTGAATTTCAATGAAATCTCATTTACCTAGTATAAGAAAAGACATATCTTGAAGATTTTGGTGTCCTTAGCATTGAAGGGGTTAAGACTGTGTTACAATCTCATTTTACCCCAGAGAACGCCAGAGTCATCTGGTCACCAACCGTACTGTGGAATTAATACCCTATCGGATATGCAATCTAATCTAATTCATTCAGCAAATGCCACCTGATGACGTGGAACTCCACAGAAGACTCATCTTAATCATTCTAGCGCTATTTTCATTACAATCGTTATAATATGCTGCCGGAGTCAGATGGCAATATTCCCGCAAGACCAGTTGTGCACTGAACGATGCAGGTTGTTTTGTTTGGTTAGGGTCTATTTCTTCTTCGAGTTTTGTTGATGTATATTGGGGTCTATTTGTTTGTTTTGTTTTGCGTTGCTTTTTAATAGGTTTTTTTCTCTGGTTTTTGTTTTCGATTTTTCACCCTATTTTCATTAGGAAATGGGCATAAGGCAACAGAGCAGCAAAAGTTGCAGTCTGGGGAAATGAAGAATTTACGAGTTCCAATTCCCCCCAGCTTTGCAGGCCAAATTTAGCGGAACTTGAGACTGTGTGGGCGTCTTTGATTGATTTAAAGTGCCATTTTTGTCAGAGCCATCTACGGCCATTCCAGCAACAGAAATTGCTCCAACTCTTTCATGATATGCAGATAGGTTGTTCCAGACTCGGATTATTGTTCATAGATCGTATTTTCGAATCCACCATATTGGCTTATACATTTTTTTTTACCTTACAAGCGCTTCTTCATATTTTAATTTTACACCAGATAAAAAGACGATAGGAATGACCCCATGTCAGTAAAAAGGGCCAAAACTCTTCTATAAGGAAGTTACGTAATTATCTGGTATTTTGGGAACTGGTGAAGCAGCCTTACAATAATCATCGTAGATACAGACAAGATGTCTCCGATACCGTTTAGCATATTTTATCTTGTTTCTACATGAAATCGTATACTGATAGGTGTGGTATTATCATGGCGGATTTTGGATACAAAAACACGATGTAAATGTTGGATCAAGGAGTGCCAGTCTGTAACTAATTTGAAAGTATGCATACTTGATCCATCTCTCCTTACATCAAATCAGATGCCCTATAATGGTGTTCAATTGCCTTTTGGTGATTCAGAGATATTATTAGTGGTATTGAGTTCACTATGTAAACGACAGAGATATTTATTGATGGATTTTAAAAAACTGAAGTCTGAATATAATATTGTCTTCTTCTGCATCTACTTTGGGGGGGTGTACATCTTGTACGTTTTTGTTTTTACTTTTGTATTATAGCTTGCTGGTTGTTGTTTGGGGGGGGGGTGTGTTTAGTATGTTGGTTATTTCTTTGCATACCTGCTTGTACTGTTTAATTGGATGGAGACATTTTAGGTCAGCCGGTGGTGGACTAATAAACATAATATTGTCTTATGTCATTGGTAATTTGTAACAAGAGTGGCCAGATGGATTTATATTCGAACCCAGTCCTTGTTGTCACTGCTGGATTAATAGTGTACCTTTGGTTACATGGTTGTTACTTGTTACCTGTTAAACGTCCTTTTTGACACATTTTATATCATATCGGAGCTGTTGAGACAAGCTAACTTGCTGCCATATTGACACGAGTGGAGAGCTCACTCAAATGTCTCACCCAGTCACAGTATACGCGCACTGAGCCACTTAGTCTTAGCCTCTTTCCAAACATGTCTAACTCAGAGATAAAGGCAGATTGTATATCATGATCTCTTTTATGACGCAGCCAGGGTTCGACCCGCAGACCTTCTGGTTCTGATTTTGATTCTCTTCAACAATATGCCTACTACTTACTTCATGTTGCTAATTTTTCTTATCCGACTTGGTCTACATACTGGAACTACGCAAAATAAATATATGATTGTGTGTATGGACTTTGTCTACTTTGATTATAAGCTTTTGGTATTTTGATATTCTTGTTTATCCCTTTCAATAATCAATATTATGGACACGAAAATCTTCAAGATTTGCCTGTTCATGTACCAGATAAATCAGATTTCAGTGAATTTACATATGACTGAAATTCAAACTTTTGGCATATGTCAGCACTGAAATCTGATTTATCTGGTATAAAAACATCTGAAGTTTCCAGATGTTGCATATTTCAATTGGGTTGGAACCAGACCTTGCTGTGAAAGGGTTACACCACACCAAACAGAAAGGGACGATGAGAGGAAGAAGAAGGAGAAAAAAGAGAAGAAGAAGAAGAAGAAGAAGAAAAAGAAAGAATGGGGGTGGGGGAGGGGGAGGAAAAGAGGAAGAAGAAAAAGATGATGATAATGATGAGGATGATGATGATGGTGAAGAAGATGGGGATGAAAAAGATGGTGAAGAAGAAGAACAAAAAGAAGTAAAAGAAGAAGAAGAAGAAGAAGAAGAAGAAGAAGAAGAAGAAGAAGAAGAAGAAGAGCAAAAAGAAGAAGAAAAACAACAACAACAAAAAAGAAGGAGCTGACGAAGAAGAAGAAGGAGAAGAAGAACAATAAGAAGAAGAAGGAGGAGGAGGGGGCGGAAATGGAAACGAATAAAAGTAGGAGAAGATGTGACAAGAGGGGAGGGAAAGGAAAAAATGGACAAGGATAAAATGTATGAGAAAATGAAGAGCTGAGTGCAAAATGTATAACACGACAAAGGATAAAAAGATGCCGTTTCAAGGAAGAAAATAACAAAAGGGGCCAAAGAAGAGAGGAAAGAGACATGTGAATAGATTTGCACTTTTCAACCAAGGGGGAGGAGGGACGGAATGGACAGTGTATCAGGCCTACATTCGACCAAGAGGTGAGTCATTATACAGAAATCGATGAATATATTATAAATGAATGTAGACACCAGAATATTAAGATAAGGGGAATTAACAACTGAAGGACCAATGGACACCGGTCAATGATTAAAAATGGTGGACCAACTTCGTCCCAACTGACCCCTGCTGTTCGTCATAGCTTGCGTGGGTGGAGAATAGTCTTGTCATATGACTTCTCAATATAGCACGTCCGAACAGTTCATGATAGAAGATTAGAATGGTCGGTTGAGTAGCGAAGGAGCAGACAGCCCAAGTGGCCAGAGTTCCATCCCGACCAAAGAAGCATAACAGTTTCTTTTAGACTTTAAATAATAATTCAATTTTCGCACCGGTTATTGAATCATCCAAAGTGCCCCTTTCGCCAGAGCCATCTACAGTTATTCCAGCGGTGGGTTTGCTGCCAATCCGATTGTTTACTTTGAGGTGGCCATCGAGACATGAGATAGACCATCGTCCAGAAAATGGCAGCCACGGTTCCATAGCTCAATAGGTAGTGCGTTCACCTCCAAACCGATACCCCAGTGGTTCGAGCACCGACTGCGTCATGTTAACCCTTTCAATGCTAAGGATACAAAAAATCTACAAGATTTGCCTGTTCTTATACCAAATAAATCAGATTTAAGTGAAATGACACGTGAATTTCAGGCTTTTGGCATATGTCAGTGAAGTTAAATCTGATTTATCTGGTATAAGAACACTTACACTTTCATGATTTTGCATATTTCAGTTGGGTTAGAATCAGACATGGCTTTGAAAATATAAGTTATATAAAATAGAATTAACAGCACACCAACACAGCCCAATAACAATAAATAACGTCCTAACTTGCTTGAGCTTTTATATACGTCCTACCCAAAACAAACAAACACTACTACCACCACCACCACTAACAAGTCGCACATAATGAAAACAAAAATAAAAACAACAGCAAAAACAGAATAAAAACAATAACCAAAACAAAACAGACGAACAAACACACACACAAAAATAACCATCCTAAGATAAATCAAATAAAAAAAGAATAAACCCAAACCAAACCCGCCCAAAATATAAAATAACCCTCCAAAAAATAAGAAAGCATTTATTAGAGAACACCCGCAAGCATTTACCATTATTCGCTCACTTGTCGCTTTATTTGTTGACCCCAATCTTCCCATCTCCTTTCCAATTTTAGACCGGGTTCGCCACTGAATTACAGGATGGATTTAAGGCTCGCTGGGAGGCCAGTCGCCCACGCAATGTCTTTATTTTTTTTTCTCAACTCCATTATGCTGTTTACTGCCTCCGATAATTGGAGAGATTATTGCAATCGGATGTCATTATTTAAGACGCCAAAATAATCTTATCAGAATCTTTGAGTTCAACGATGAACAAGATTGCTGTCTTTTATTTGTTTTGACGAGAACCGATATTTTTGTAAAATTGACGCCCTCAATACATCAATAATTTCAGTGTTCGTAACACTTTTTATTTGAATGAAATCACTAATGTAAATACTGAATGTGTTTAGGGAAAATACTTTAGAAATTGCGTGGTATGATCATTTAGGGGGGAAATAGGGGCAAAAAAAGGTAATTGCATAATGTTACTAGAAGAATGTAAACATGTTGTGACAAGACAGTCTAAAATGTCAAACGCAATGGGTTTATTGTATAAGTTATTTAATACGCCTAACAATAACATCTATTTATTATTATATGAAGTTATTTTGTGATCTTTCCATCTTCATATTACACTGTTATAAAAAAAGTGTGAGTGCTCTCATATTTTGGCAATGTAATTGTGAAAGAGCGAACTTGGCGGTTATCAGGGTCAGAAATACATAATTTGATAACTTTGAAAGTTTAAAAAAATATGTCTTAAGTCATTATACTCACAATGCCTTCATTGGATACGATTGTGTGATGTGGTTTCCGGGCGCCTCTGGTGGGTTGGTACTACTTCTGTTTCTTCTCTTTTGGCTATACTATCATCTTACGTTTTCCAGCACTCTCTCCAGTGCTCCCTAAATATATAATAAGCACACACACAGCTGTTTTGTGTCTGTTAGCTCAGTCTTTGTCCTGCCTGTTGTCCTAACAGGCTTATGGTCATCCCCCATGTTTCTCACTGTGGTGCCTAACTACAGGGTCACTTGCTATCTAGAAGGATTGAGTATTTTTGTACACAAAGGGCGGTAGAATATCCTTGGTCTCCTGGACCATAAAAGGGAATGATGTTGGTAGTGGCCATCATCTGCTTGTTTGTCCTGCTTTGTGATTATGAGAGGTGATTTTTTTCCTGTAAATCATCTCTTTGTAACCTATTTTGAAAGATGATATATTTTTTCTTGTAAATCATCCCTCTGTGAAAAGTCCCTAGCAGGGTCAAAATCTGGCTATTCTTTTAACTAGCCTATCATCTTACTTAACCCTGACGAGAATTTTTTTTCTCAGCCCTTTGCTTGCAGAAAATCAGTTTTATCAATAAAAATCTGCCTCTTATTATCTAAGTTGACTGTATGAAGGGATGCTGCACTCTCTATTAAATCATTTTGAAGACAGAAGAAGCCAGGCATTGCCCAGCAGCAGCAGCGGTAGAGGAAGATTAGAAAACTGTAACCTGTGTCTCTATCTTTGACTTCTTTTCCAATGTATCCGTCTCTGGTCAGAGCACTTAATAGATATGAAGGCTACAGGGAAAGTACGATCAGAGTCACATTTTGCTATTTTAACCCTTTCGCTGCGAGGTCTGATTCTAACCCAACGGAAATATGTAAAATCTTGAAAATATAAATTGTTCTTATACTGGATAAATCAGATTTCAGTGAACGAACTGCAACTTTCAAAGACGTAAAAAATAACCATCTCAAACAACCCTGAACATTTTGAAAAGAGTCATACTTTATCTTTCTAAGACATATTAAGCTCGGTTTTAGAAAACAAGCCCAAGTATACTTGCCCTAGTATTGGTCCAGATTATTTCAATAAAAGTCCTTTAATAAATAAAGCAAGGCCTAGAATTATGATAGTTTATTATTGGTGATTACAATGCCGTTTGTTGCCTAAACTAAATCTGAATGTTAAGAAAAGAGTGTATTTCAAGTTGATATAGTTGGGATCGATCAACCGCAAAATGCTTAGTTTACTTAAATAAATGAAAGTCAACTTATACTGTGGAGGGATACATTCTATTTCTGGTTACCGAGCACACGACCAGGTGCTGGCTGAGATTGTATAGGTGTAAAGGTATTCTATCATCATGTGACCTGCTCGTATGAGTGGTAATATGGCATGTGACCTGCTCGTATGAGTGGTAATAATATGACATGTGACCTGCTCGTATGAGTGGTAATATGACATGTGACCTGCTCGTATGAGTGGTAATATGACATGTGACCTGCTCGTATGAGTGATAATGATATTACATGTGACCTGCTCGTATGAGTGGTAATAATATGACATGTGACCTACTCGTATGAGTGGTAATAATATGACATGTGACCTGGGGGTACCTGACTCATTTAGATACGAATCCATTTTCTGTCAAGTGCCTCTGTGGGTTACGGTTCTATTCGTGTCTCCTCTATTTACCATTAAAGAACTGCCGATGCCTCGTGATCGCGCTGTCTGTAGATCGAATTAGGAACTACTTTACAGTATTCACTGTTCTTTACAAATGTAACGATTAATGTCAACATAATCAGTCACTAATGCTCCTTCTTACGTAACTTCTGACTGACAAGCAAAACAAAATCAACGTTAGTCGATCGTTTCATTTTGTATTCGTCTTGTTAATGCCTGTTAATAGTAACTATTTTTGGCAACGTCACAGAATAATAAACACATCCATCATGGACTTAAGACCTAAGTTCGAAAATTTGTTGGTTGATAAGTATAAAACTATTCATCGGGAGAAAGACAAAGTCATCTTATCGCCAGCCTTTGTAATGCTGATTGACAGTGACTCGAGCGCGGGTTTGTTGTTAAGTACCTGCCACGCAGCCCTTATTGTTGAAGTAAGTGAAGAACTGGGACAAAAGGCAAAAACAGAAATTGAGCAATAAATACCCAGAATAGGCAAAGCACTTTTAAGCTAAATAATTCAGCATCAGAGATGGAGTCTCTTTGACAATTAGGGCTATTCTAGGCAGAGATGAAGATAGATCTGCTTAAACGGCAATGACAGATTACTTCAGTGTTGGACGAAAATATGTGGAAAGGTGAAACAAAGGGAGTGATTAATAGTACAGTATAGTAAGTAAGTCCTTTAGAGCCCAATGGCCCATGGACCCGGAGCTTATCCCGGTTTTTGTAGCGTGAAGCGGACAAATGA
>JAUEKZ010177777.1:0-14184 GCA_031471865.1 Melibe leonina | reverse complement strand
TTTAGGCAGAGTACGGTACACACCATCACCTGTTGGATAAAAAGACAAAAAGGTTAGAGAGAATACAGACAAAGACACACACACACACCTTTTACTTTTACTTATAAATTAGAGCTCAGGAATTCCCTGACAATTTCCGTATAGTCCTAATAATAAACTGAAAAAAAAAACCACTTTATTTTCACTCAGCTACTCAAGTTGGACTTTGACCTTTAAAGATTGCAATTTCATAGTTTGCCACAAATGATTCAATATCCAAATCACAACAAATATTCCAAAATGCTCCATGAGTAATGAGAAAATTACGGCAATTTTACAACACCCTCTCAGAGAGTTTTTTTACAAAGTCCCTGGCTCACAGAAAACAATTCCTGTACCGTGTAGTTTTTAACCGAGGAGTTTAAAAATTGGCACACATTATATTTCTTGCCTAGAGAGTGTTCAAACTAATTTTTGGCTAATTTCAGACAATTTCAAAATTTGACTAAATTTGGCAAAATCCCTGGACTATAGCCCATCGGTTTTTTTATACAAAAACGACAAAGGTTTACTTTTGCGGTGAAACTAGATGTCAAGGTAAAACATGACCTATAGTTGACAGAAAAGTTACTTTGACCACAATTCGATGACTGAAAAGAAAATTACGGCTTTTTATCTACGACCTCCCAGGGGATTTTGAAAAAGTCCCTCGCTAACAGAAAACAATTCCTGTACCGTGTAGTTTTTAACCGAGGCGTTTAAAAATTGGCACACACTGTGTTTCTTGCCTAGAGAATGTCCACACTTATTTTGGGCTGATTTCAAAATTTTATCAAATTTGGCAAAATCCATGGACACAAATGGCAAAACCTAATATGACCTGACTGTGTGGGTATTGAACTCTATCTGTTGTAACAAAATAAAAGTCAGCTTTAGTTCTTACAATATCCCAACTTGTGTTTGATTCCTCATGAAGGGAGAAAAGTTGAAGCCACAGCTTGCTGGTCAGAATGACTTTGGGCAAGGCTGGTCTCAGTCTCAGTCTCAGTCCTGTTTGTGCATCAAACAGCCGTAGTGTGTCATTGTCCTTTAGGCAGAGTACGGTACACACCATCACCTGTTGGATAAAAAGACAAAAAGGTTAGAGAGAATACAGAAAAAGACACAAACACACCTTTTACTTTTACTTATAAATTAGAGCTCAGGAATTCCCTGACTATTTCCGTATAGTCCTAATGATAAACTGAAAAAAAAAAAAAACTTTATTTTATCTCAGCTACTCAAGTTGGACTTTGACCTTTAAAGATTGCAATTTCAAAGTTTGCCACAAATGATTCAATATCCAAATCACAACAAATATTCCAAAATGGTCCATGAGTAATGAGAAAATTACAGCAATTTTACAACACCCTCCCAGAGAGTTTTTTACAAAGTCCCTCGCTGACAGTAGAAAACCATTTCTCAACTGTATAATTTTTAGTCGAAGTGTTTTTCACACTATGTTACTTGCCTAGAGAGGGTCCACACTAATTTTTATCCAATTTAAAACTTTGACCATATTTGGCAAAATCCTTTGGCTATTTACAGTCCCATGGTTTTATAATACAAAAAATGACAAAAACTTTCTTTTGCTGTGAAACTACCTATAAAGGTGAAATTGGATTATTTGGTGACTGAAAAGTTAGTTTGAGTCCATTTCGATGAGTGAGAAGAAAGTTAGGGCATTCTTACTACACCCTCCCAGGGTTTTTTAACAAAGTCCTTCACTGACAGTAGAAAACGATTCCTCAACCGCGTAATTTCTAACCAAAACGTTTTAATATTGGCACACACTATGTTACTCGTCTAGAGAGGGTCCACATTGGGTGAGAATTTAATCCCTCCCTTTGTACACACGATGTGGATGAGTCTATTTTTCACGAGAGATAAAATGGATTTCTCAACTGAAACTCTGGGACCGAAATTTTTCTTTTTTAAAGTTATTAACGTAAAATGGTAATAATATTATAGAGTGAAAACACTGATTTCAACACATACTTGTCTCAGTTTCAGACTGTCTTCACGCCAAAATCAGCGAGAAAACTTTGTAACTCATGCAACCATTTTGTATAAGCCCATGAAAATAGCGATATCAATTTAATTCCCTAACCTAGTTTACATCCTTGAGAGGCACTGGGAATAGGAAATATACTTGCAATTGTCTTATTCACAGTGTTAATTACTTACTTAGGCCTTATATCCTCACGGGGCATAGGCCATCAACGACAGCTCTCCATCCACTCCTGTCCTGTGCCATCTTCTTGAGTGCTGCCCAGGTGTGTCCAATCTTTTTGCCATCAGCATCAAGGTCCCTTCTCCAAATATTCCTTGGTCTTGTCTTCCTCTTTTCCTTTTCCCCTGAGGGTTCCAGTCTAGGGCCTGTTTGCCATGTTTGGAGCTGGTCGTATGAGGCTGTGTCCTATTATTTACAGTGTGGGTAAGAATAAAAAGTTTTCTTATTTGCACTTGGGTGAGAAGTAGTGATATTATACGTAGCTATTTTTCTTTTATCAGGATTAACAAGAATTTGGGGGAAAATGTGTGCGTGCGGCTTTATGTAAACTCTTACTTCTATTTCATGATATCTCCCTCTCCCTCTCTCTCTAAGTATTTTTCTTTTCTAGTGTGAGCGTGCATGTCTCTATCTATTTCTCCCTCCTTCAAATTTGAGTGAGTATGTGTAGGCCTATGTGTGCTAGAGAGAGAGAGAGGCAGAGAGAGAGAGAGAGAGAGAGAGAGAGAGAGAGAGAGGGGCTCCTCATCTCGTCATCGCTTGCCTCTTATTATTCTCGGCTGATCACTCCCTACTTATCGAGGTCTAGACTATCGAGCAGGAATTTTAAAGGGCCACAAAACTAAAAGCTCATCAAAGCTAGAAGAACATTGCATCGTTGCCGTAATATGTCATGACTTACCTTGTCAATCATTGGTGTTAAAACAGTATAAGCTTCAAGCAGTCTTATCGAAGTAAATATTAGATTGACCAGACTCTCTTGGACACGCTGTATTTATTTTGCTTTCAGTTGTTATTGTTAAAATCGAAAGTGAAAGTACATTGTTTACTTTATTTCTACCTCTTTTTATAAGGAGATACAAATTTAGTAAACTCTCTCTCCCTTCCCTCTGAACAATCTCCTGGCTGCTTCTCGCGAACCCCCTTATTCTCCTCTACATGTTTCTCTCTCTCTCTCTCTCCTTATCCAACCCCCTTCCCTTTTTTGTCACAAACACAAACACATACACGCACACACACACACACACACACACTCCCAACCCTCTCTCTCTCTCTCTCAGTATCTTTTTATCCATCCCCCCTTCTCTTTCTTTGTCACACACACACACTCCCCCCCCCCCCTCCCATCTCTCTCTCTCTCACACACACACACTCTCCCCACCCCCTCTCACACACACGCACACACACACACACACATATATTACAACCCTTTTTGTAATTTATTCTACTTATTTTATTTACTACTTATTAGTAAGTGTGGACCGTCTCTAAGCAAGTAACAAAGTGTGTGCCAAATTTGAAACGCCTCGGTTAAAAACTACATACGCGGTTGGGGAATCGTTTTCTACTGTACTATCAGCGAGGAGCTTTGTAAAAACTCCCCAGGGATGGTGTAGTAAAAATACCGTAAATTTCTTTTCAGCAATTGAATTGGACTCAAAATAAATGTTCTTTCACCTACAGGGTCATATTTTACCTTTAGAGTCCGTTACGTACCTTAATGCCTAGTTTACGCAAATGACCATTGTAGGCTTTTTTTCTACAAAAACCAATGGATTTTGCCAAATGTGGTCAAATTTTCAAATTGGCCAAAAATGAGTGTGGCCGTCTCTGAGAAAGTAAAGTGTGTGCCAAATTTGAAACGCCTCGGTTAAAAACTACGCGGTTGGCGAATCGTTTTTTGTATTGTCAGCGAAGGACTTTGTCAAAACTCCCCAGGTTAATGATCCCATGCATGAAATGGGGAAGAATGTCTGATACACAGACAGACACAGACACAGACACAGACACAGGCGGTGTCTTTCTGTCTCCCCCTCATGCGTTCACGGTGGATCTGGTCTATCTGGTCTATCTGGCCTAACTGGTCTATCTGGTCTATCCTATTTCCTTTCCAATCAGGACCCTTAGGGGTGTCTGACATGGCACAAGTTATTTAAAAACTGCCCTTGTTTGTCTGTTTGTCTGTTTGTTTGTTGAGAGTTTTAGGGCGCTTGCAACTGGTATGGTCATATAAGCGCCCAGAGGTAAGTAAGATGTTAAAAGTTAAAAGAACAGCCAGAATTTGACCTTGCCAGGGATGTTTCACAGAGAGATGATTTACAAGGAAAAAAAGATCAAAAACTGCCCTCAAATCCCACATAGAGAAGAATTTATCTGGGTAAAAACCCCGAAAAATTTAAATCAGAAAATTGTATTGTTTATTATTTATTGAGAGTTACCGAGGGGTAAGTAAAACGATAGGCTGGTCAAATTCATTACCAGATTTGGACCCTATCAAGGAGATGTTTTACAAGGTGAAAAAAATATCCTCTCTCAAAAAAAGTAAAAAAGAAGTGTACAAAAGTACTCAGTCCTTCTAGATAGCAAGTGACCCTGTAGTTAGGTACCACAGTGTAAAACATGAGGGATGAACATAAGTCTGTCAGGACGACAGGCAGGACCAAGACTGGGCTAACAGCTACTAAACAGCTGTGTGTGTATGCTTGCTAGGGAGCACTGGAAAGAGTGGTGGAAAAAGTAAGTCGACAGGTGAAGCCAAAAGAAAAGAAACAGAACAAGCGACCACCAGACCACCAGAGGCGCTCGCAAAAATGTCTTTTATCAAAGATCAGCAACAAACACATTGTAAGTGTGAGTTGCTTGAGATCTTGATAAAACCTTTATGTTACTCCTATTGCTTACATGACTGCCAATAAAGACAGCATGGGTTCGCAGGAGCAAAAAGTAAGATTAGAGGTAAAGCCAAAAGAGAAGTAGCACCTGCCAACCACCCCCAAATCAGAAAAAGAAAGCGAGCTAAATCTATATCAGGTAAATGACCACACAGAAAAACAGAAAACCCCCAAAAAACCAACCAACCAATAATCTCCATTTCTGAGGGTTTTATTTCAACAAATTCTATCTGTGGCTAAATACAATAATATGATTGATATTGACATCGGTTGAACCATCTTGGTCTACACAACAAGTTCAATAAGAAGAAGCAGAGAACACATGGCTACACTAATGCTGTGCTGTAGACCTAAACAACACACTACACACTCACAACACACGTGTTCAGGCAGCACACCTTGACTACACACTCCTCATACCCTAGTCCATGCCTGGACCCTTTAACCCTCTCAATGCTTTGGTTACAGACATTTCATCATTTCATCAAACTAACTAGTTATCTTTAAATCTTCAAGATTTGCCTCTTCTTATACCAGTACCAGATAAATCACATTTAAGTAACATGGCATATGTCGTCAGTTCACTGAAATATGGTTTATCAGATAAATGACCACACATATTTTAAACATTTTGCATATTTCAGTTTGGTTGGAATCACATTTTGCTGTGAAAGAGTTAAGACCATCCATCTGTCACAATGTTCTCAAATACGTAAAACTACACATGATTTACACAGAACCAATTTACAACCTGTTGTTTTTGGGCTGATGAAGGCCTAAAGCCGAAATGTTGTTTTATGAGCCCTGTTTTGTCCTTGTCCCCTACTAATGGCCTGTCAACCACTCCCCTTGTTTTATCATTGATACCTACTGGCCTAGCGACCCCCACCCCCCTTTTACGATCAATTTAGTTCAAGGGTAATTGATTCATTATCCAAGCAAATTTCTGTCACTATTTACGCTATTACGCAATTCTCTACTTACGCGATTATCTAAGCAATACTGATATAATATATATACATATACATACCATACATCCAAAGCAGAGAGGAAAAGTACGCATTTTAACCCTTTGGAAGAAGGTTTGATTTAAAACAAAATGAAATACATGTGGGAAATCTTCAAATTCTTTGACAACCATCCGATTTATTAGGTACAAGAACAGGCAAACAGATCTAGTTACGTAGTTTGATTAGAATTCACCTCGGCACTGAAAGGATTGGTGAATATTTGCAGATGGTTTTTTATGTGATGATATTAAATTAAAGTTTTCCATTTCAAAAGGAGTTTAATGAACAAATGTAGCCTTAAGGTGGAGGTGAGTTCCCCAAAAGTAAACACACCGATTACACCACCGTGTTCAAAGTGAGGGCTCGGGGAATAATAGAATTCCTTGTGCGTTTAATTGATCTCGGTAATAATAAAAATAATAACAATAGTAATAATTTGTTTCTTTACTGAGAGTTTTAGGGCGCTTGCAACTGCTAAGGTCACATAAGCACCCAGGGGTAAGTAAGATGATAGGCTTGTTAAAAGAGCAGCCAGACTTTGGACCCTGCCAGGGACATTTCACAGAGAGATGATTTACAATTATAAGGGGAAAAAAATATCCTCCCTTAAAAATAATAATTATAATAATTACACTAATGATGATATTTACTGTAATAATAAAGCCCCAAAATCTTCTATTATTGTTTCCGTGTAAGTGACGAGGCAGATGTCTGGTGTGCGTTGGTGGGTGCCACTAACATGCCCTTTTCTCACACAATTTAGGTCACATCAAAGGCGGAGCTGTCTAGACAAGTTAACGTGCTGCCACACAGACATTACGGTGTTGTACAACATGCTTCTTGTTACATGTACAGTGCAAGACGTATTATAGAAATGCTGACATGCATCTGCAGCTTCCACAGCATTGATTGAAAAAAAAATCAACCGCAACCATCTCCAACTATAAAGATTATCATTATGTTAATATCAAAAACCTTTTTCCCATCATGGATCAAAGCCGTAGCACAAATAGGATTGATCTAAATGATCCCAACACATCCCACCTCCTATCTCTTCAAGGAAATATGTCTACTGAGATAACCTGTACTTGTATGTCAAAATAGTTCTGCCTAATTAATGGTTTTTAAAATTATAAATCTATCTATTCATTTACTTATAATTTATATTTATACTTTTTTCACACTTTAAACTTTAATTCAACAATCCAAGATGGAACTTTTTCCTTCTCACAAACTACATCGGACCTAAAAATAAAGAACATAATATCATCATTATTATTTAAAAAAGCAAAAGCAATTCACTGCATGAAACTAAATATTTAATTACAATACAAATAACTCAAACCGACAACAAAAGCATGATAAATAATTCTGCCTTCACGACATAAGAAATAACATTTGGAAGAGATTCATCAATAGAAAGAACGAGAGGCACCAGGCCCCTCCCTCCCCCAAAACTACGTCCATATCCTCAGTGCTCAGCCTTAACCCTTTCACTGCAAAGTCTGATTCAAGCCCAACTCAATTATATGCAAAATCTTAAAAATGTTCCGTGTTCTTATACCAGATAAATCAGATTTCAGTAAACTGACATATGCTAAAAGCCTGATTATCAATGAAATCAGCTTTATCTGGTATAAGAACAGGAGGGTTTTGAGGATTTTGATGTCCTTAGCAGTGAGAGGGTTAAAAACAATCTCAACCAGGCTCACTTTGAGCTAGCACCATCATTGACCAAATATGGATAAACAACCTTGACCTTGTATGCTCACTGCAACACCGTCTTAACTCGAGTAACAATAGAAAAAGGTGAGTAAATATGGACTGGTTGAAATTGTAAAAACAACAACGTTATTGTCCTGACACCTCAAAACTACTCAAAGTCAGACATGCAATTCTTAACCCTGTCACTGCTAAGGCCACAAAAATCCTCAAAACTTGCCTGTTCTTATTTCATTGAACTGACATATGCCAAAAGCCTGATAATCTGATTTATCTGGTATAAGAACACGTACATTTTTAAGATTTTGCATTCAATGCAGTTGGGCTTGAATCAGACCTGGCAGTGAAAGGGTTAACAGAGCAGGGACACGTTTGATCCGAGGAAACACCAAAACCTCTTTGGCTGACTCAACTTTGATGTGACAAGAGTACCTGGTACGGTATGTACTAATGAACCAGAGTGTGCTGTGAATAATCTATACATAATGATAAAGCACATTTCTACAGCGTCAACACCTGGCGACGAGCACAAACTCTACACGCTTGATGTGAAACAGTTCACAACTTGCCATCACAAACTGTCGAGCAGTCAAAAAAAATTGATTGAAATTTGTCACAAATCCTGTAGTATAACATTCGGTAAAGTGCATTGCCATTGTAATATCCCACCAACATTGTAGGTATGTACTTCATGGTAAGTAAATGATAATATGATGTGTAAGCATTTTTCAACATGATACAAGATATAATAGAACATGGTATGATGTGATATAAAGATACGATATAATGATTTGGTAGCAAACCCAATAGGGAATCGAACTCAGTACCTTCAGCGCAACAGTCTGATGCTCTACCAACTGAGCACCCCTAATCATATGATATGATGATGATGATGATGATGATGATGATGATATACAAGAGTACAGAGATATTTTAATGTATAGAGTTCCAAAAAAAAAGAAAACTTTGACATAAAAAACGTAAGCTTCAAAGCCAGATGTAAAATTAAGAAAAATGAAAAAGTTTTGGACAAAGCAGAATGAGAGAAACAGCCGGTAAAAAATAAGTAGAACCTACAAGTAAAAACGTTACTTACAACTAATTTGTGATCAAACAAAAAGTGTAAAAATGCGTAAAAAGTTTTCAGAAAAAGAAAAAAAGTACTCTTGCGATTATGCAAACTTCGTTGAAAAAAATAATTTGCATCATGTAAAATCTGAACTGTTTGATGTAAATAAACGTCCAAATGTTACAGGGGGTGAGAGGCCTGAGACATAGCGACATCATTTAACGTTCAATGTTAGAACAAAGATTGCAAAATGTAACTCTTCATCTCTGAAGGAGCGGCCAGCACAAAAAGCTTATTTTGTAAGCATTCCAAAAGTCGTTGATTCCCTGTCAGTTCGACACCAATTCCATGTAAATGTCTTTACACGTTTATTCACTACGCCTCAAATAGTAAAGTGACTTCACGCAGCTTTCTTCAGTCGCTTTGAGAAAATTCCATTTAAATGGGGAAATTAATGCCAGAGAAAAAGATTTCATGTATGTCTTGGTTTCCAGGTTCTTTTTGGGTTATTTTTGTTTAAATCTGGACACTGATCCAGACAGCTGGCTTTTCATTTCCACAGAAGAAACAAGGGAGAGACTTTAATTGCACTTACTTACAATCTCAAACTTTGTAGGGATGTTACTGCCCTTACTGGGGGAGAAACTCTGAATGATTGAGTTAAAAATAATAGAGAAAAAACAATATCAAAATATTTCTGAAAATATACAATGTAAAGAAACCTGTCCATTAAAAACATAAAATTAATATACAAAGATTTAAAACAATGAACAAAAGAAACCCAGCAAAAAACCATGGAAATGATATATATATTGTATATATATTGTATACATTGATATACTGTAACGGAAACCCTAAAAAAGTAAAATATTCTGTGGGAGAAGACGAAAAGAGACCCAAAATTGGGGCGTTCATCTAAAAAAAAAAAAAATATGACTGACAGGTTTTGTAAAATTTTAGTACAGTGAAAAAGAGTTCTTAATCAAGTAATCGCAATAATTAATTTCAACAATGTATAACAGATATCATTCGGTCTTGTAACTTGTGTAAACATATTTGAAAATATGTGTAACAAATTCAAGTCCTGAATTTTTCAATAAATAGTTATCATGGCTTATGTAAACCCTCGTCTTCTAAAATTAGAGTGTGAAATGTTTTTCCTCTTTATCTAAAAAATTGAAGAAAATGATCAATACCAATTATCTGCAAAAAATTGAATGAATCTTGAATTAATTGCAACATTAAGTTCTATCTATTATTGTTAAGATAGATAAGATGCAAGACAAGACAAGACAAGACAAGACAAGATAAAATAACTTTATTCATCACTCAACAGATAAATTATTTAAAAAGGACGGTGCGATATTTGCATACGATAGTGATAAACAATAAAAAAAATGTAGGCCTCCTGGTTTTGGGTCATTTTTTTTCTTCTCCCACACGATAACGATAGAAAATAATAGTACGTATCCCAGAATGCCCTGATTTTCGAGTTATCACAACAACCAACCATAATATCATAAACTGATTTGAGTTGCAGTGTGAGAAAATTCAACATGGTAAGCCACGATATAGAAGACAAAGATAGATAACCAAAAAAATCAACAAATCTACTTTACTCTCCTTCACAACAAGGGATTATTTCCTTTCGCAGTGACCATTCACATGAAAAGTTTTAATTTGTACAGTTCAAACATATACAAATATCTATATATATACATATACATACATTATATAATGGAATAAGTTAATTTTATTCAAGGTTGCCAGTCGTTCTGTGCTTTGCAATTTACGTGACGATTCCACCAGGGCCTGCCAGATTGGACTGGTGTCCCATGAGGTCTGCATCAATCTGGCGAGCCGCCTGCCTGCCTTCGGAAATGGCCCAGACCACCAATGACTGGCCACGGCGACAATCTGGCCACACAACACACAAAGAAAATACGTGGTTACATTCAATACATATATATATAATATATGTATGTTTATACATATTGAAATATTTAAAAAAAGGGAATAATATTAACTGGTTGAGACCTATGGGATTTTACAAACAGGCCCGTTTCGATAATGGGGTGGTTGTATGAAATCATGAATTGCGACCTTATTCTAAACATTTAACCCATAGTGTTGCATATCATTGTTTTGTTTTATTGTTATTGAATAAAGAATGTGAATAAGTTATTCATTTGTGTTTGTCTTTCAAGATTCTAATGTTGTGTTTGTGAATGGAAAGAAAAGATCTGGTGGGAAAAAAACATGATATAATTTTTCCACTTACCTTTAGCAAAATCCATGTTGATGAATATTAATAATGTAAATGAAACATGAAATCATTAAATAATTCTTATTTGCATGTGTGTAGAAAGTTTCACAACAATATATGACAGGAATTTTTTTTTATTAACCTTTCACATGCTATGCGATTTTGGACATTCTTATGTCATTCATTCCCATTGTTGAAGAATTTTGCGATAGGGATTTGAACAACCCGTCGCAGAAAAATATTCATTTCTCCTCAACCACTCAAGCTTCCGGAATGAAACTCTCAGAATGGTTAGAAATATCATCCAGCCATTTAGTCAAACTGTCAAAAATAGATTAGATATTCCTGAAATTCTTTAATTAGCTAAAATATCCACTTAGATAGTGAACAACAGGAAGCCGCGTCTCACCTCCTGCAGCATACAGCCCTGGGATGCTGGTGGAGTATTTGTCGCTGGCCGTCTGCAGGTTGCCTCGAGGGTCAAGGTCAACGGAGAGTTCCTCCACAATCTTTCTCTCGGGCCCGATAAAGCCCATTGCAAGCAGAACCAGGTCACAGTTGTACGTCTTCTCCGAGCCTGGGGGAGGGAGAGAGGGGGGGGGGGGGGAAGGAGGAGGAAGTGAAACAAGAATATTGTGTGAAAGAACAGTAAAAACTGAAATTATCCGCACCAAGAAAAAATAAAAAACACCAGAAAACAAACAACAAAAACACCGAAAAACCAGACAAAACACCCCACAGGACCAGATATATAAACCCATGCATCTGTGGTTGATGAATGGTTTGTTTCCAATGAGATTATCTGCCGTCTAATCTTATCTGGCTTTTCACACACGTATCTTTGTTCTCTTAGTTTTTCAATCGTCTTTTGAAACAAGAAATATAACAAGAAATATCCTCTACGCCTTGTGTGTTCATGGTGGCTATTTCAATAGTGTCTGTAATTGTGAAAACTGATGGGTTTTTAAAAAAATCAAGACCATAGTCAATTCTTGGTCAATAGTTATCTCTCTATGAAATGTCCCAGGGAGGTCTGGGTCAGTTTAACCATTTTAACTGATCAAAGCTCTGTAAAGTCAAAACAATGTTGTCTAAATTTACATTTTTTAGATAATATTTGTTTGGCCATTTTAAATGTAAACTATATAGAATATAAAGTAAATAATTTTCCATCTTCCTTTCCCAGAGTACTGGCATTAAGTGAAAGAAGCAGTTAAAAGTAAAAGTACCGTCACTGAAATCACAACAACCTGGATAGATCTGGAACCATTCATAGCTTCAAAGTACAACAACAACAGACACCAACACCACAACCACACACTGCCAACAACACCACTACTAGCAACAACACAAACACCAACACTACCACCACCACCACCACAACCATTAACACCATCACCACCAACAGTAACACCACCACTACTACCAACAACACAAACACCAACACTACCAACACCACCAAAACTACCAACAACAACAACACCAAAATCCCCACAACTACCAACGACAAAAACAACCCCACCACCAGCACCAGCACCAACCCCACCACCAGCAGCACCAACCAAAGCACCAGTGCTGAGTATGACCTTACCTGGCACGTCCTTCATGGTCCACCTGCCCGCCTCGTCCTTGGTCCACTCCACCAGAACCGTCTTCACACCTGTCACATTCCCGTCGTTGTCACCTTCAAAGTTCTGCACACACACACCATTTACACACCACACACACCATTTACACACCACACACACCATTTACACACACCATTCACACACACCACAGAAAACAGGGGGAGAAAAATCAAATCAATGTGGCTACAATCATGTACGAGATTCCAGACTCTGAGTCTAGAAGCACTTACAAATGTCACCAAAGGTCATATACTACAGTATTGGGGGACGCCATCTCGCCATTTATTTGAGTTTCCTGATCTTACTGGACAGTGGACCGTGATGACAGTTCCCAAGTGGTCAAGTGGTGAGGGTTTCATAGCAAATACTCAACCAGAGATACCCAACCTTTCCATGTGGGGAACGTGTGACCGTGTCGATTTATTATTACATCATGTCATCTATCAAATGGAAGGGGTTTTTATTGCAAACAATTTGAGATATTTTTTATGTCAAATTCAAACATACTTAATAAAATAAATTTCTGCGGCAGTTGAACAATTTCTTCCCTTATCCCCAATGCAGTCAGTCAGTTCACTGAATTCAACTTTATCTGGTGCCACGAACAGGCAGATCTTGAAGGTTTTCATGTCAAGAATAGTTTGATAACTCAAAACCCTAGCATTGAAAGGGTTAAAGATTGAGACTATTTGATGCCCCAGTGGAAAGGCACGATATCTTGTGCTTGTGGCCAGGCGATGATTGCCACGACACATCTGGGGTTCAAATCCTCTTCCTGTCACTTTTCTATAATTCTTTTAACCCTTTCACCGCGGGGTGTCTCATTGTAACCCAGCAGATCATGCAAATACTGACACATTCTTGGAACATACCAATCAGATTTCAGTGGACTGGCATACGTCAGTCTGTTTTATCTGGTCTGAGAACAGCAAATCTTGAAGATTTTGCAGCTTTTAGTTTCGTTAGAATCAAACCCTGCCATGAAAGGGTTAAATTTCTTAATTTACTTTGATTGTTTTCTATTCCTGCCTGTAACACAATCCACCATTTTTCTACCCACCAAGCTCTTGATGTTGAAGACTCTGGGGTCACGACCCCATTTGAGTTTGACTTCTTCGTGTCCGTAATCCACTCGGAAGATTCGAGGCCAGGTGGGCCACGGGTTGCTGGCAGCGCGACTGGCAGGCGGTTCCGGAAGAATCTCAAACGACGTGATGGACTTGGCACCCTGCAAGAATCAGAAACATTCATATCAAACAAGTCGTACAATATTAAATAAAAGATTTGTTAAGAGGTTTTTTTTCAACTAATGAAGTGTGTACGTTTGTTGGCAATTGACCATTCCGTTAATACTAATGTAAACCCCTGTATAACTCAAGTGGTAGAGAGAGCCTTGACGTGCTGCCACACAGAGATAAACGGAGGACTCACTCAACCCCCACCACCGATTCAGAGTCGCACATTCTTCCATTTCAGCTGTGGTGACAGTCCTTGTGTGTTGTTTAACTCTTACACTGCAAGGTCTGATTCTACCCCAACTGAAATATGCCAAAAGCCAGCCCCTCC
>JAUEKZ010177776.1:0-27346 GCA_031471865.1 Melibe leonina | reverse complement strand
AAATATCCCTGGCAGGGTCAAAGTCTGGCTATTCTTTTAACTAGCCTATCATCTTACTTACCCCTGGGCGCTTATATTACCATAGCAGTTGCAAGCGCCCTAAAACTCTCAATAAACAAATAAACAATTACCCATGGACACTGATATGACCTTAGCAGTTGAAAGAGCCCTAACTCTCAATAAACAAACAATGGTTCAATATCATGTCTGTACTGTTACATATCTCATCATCTTACTTAACCCTGGGCACTTTATGACTTCAGCAGTTGAAAGGGCCCGAAAACTCTCAATAAACATTTTTTTTCATCTAAAATTATGTTTTGTTGAATCTGTTATTATGTTTTTTGGTACAAACCATTCAAGTACAAGCCTGGTGCATGACCTGGAGAAATGATGACAACCCGTGTACATAATTTCTCTGGCATTTGAGTGTATGTTATCTATTTCTTTTTGTAATGAGATACTGCGCGGCTTTTCTGGTAGGTTAACATCTTTCAATCCTCTATAAATTACCCTGATACCCCTAAAGACTAAATGAATGAACCAAATGCCCCCTCCCCCCGCTTCCTTAAAAAAAAAAGAAGAAAAAAAAAGTATAACTTCTCACGATAAAAGTTTACTCTGTACATTCGTTGTCGTTATAATTTATCTTATGCCTATCTATTTATTGTGCAATAAACCAAACTTCCCCCTCTCTCTCCCTCATTCCATCCCCCTGTGTTCTCTCTCTCTCTCTCTCTCTCTCTCTCAACTCCTTTTAAAACTTCCATTTTCACAATCTGCAATTTCATGGAAAATGACATGTCATTATGATTTCTTTTCCAAACTGTAGATAGAAAGATCTTGGAGATCTAGACTATTTGGATTCCATTGGATTGTATACCAAGAGCGTGTTTTTTTTCTTCTCTGGAGACGTCTCCACATGTTGAATGCATTTCATGTTAACTGTTTTTATTGAACCATTAAACATTTGAAGAGATGAAAGCTTCTATCGGGAAGTTTCAAAGGGACAAACAATGACGAAGTTCAAAGGAATTCTTTCAGCAAGGCGATAAACTAATACCCAATCGATTTCAATTTCAATTTTATTGATTTTACGCAAGCCTAGCAGAGCGACTGATCGATTTGGCTGGTAGTTTTGGTTATAGGTAGTCTAATAAGCAACACACTATTTGAATGATCTAATTCTATCGGAATTTTAAATAATATTCCAGTCAAAATAGATATTTGATAGCATTATTTTCTCTCGATAAGTGGCTAAGTTGTGAGGAGTTGTTGTTTTCCACTACGATGTGACAGGGTAAAGATATTTAGTTATAAAAAGTGAAAGATTGAAAAATCACAAAAAAAGCTTGTCTGCCATAAATAGCATACCCACAATGCAAGGTAAATCGCTTGGCGACAAACTATGCCATCATGGCGGATGTTCCTGATTTAGGAAGTGCTATATTGGATTTGTTTGAAAAAATGGGTTAAAAGTAAGATGTTTGACCAAATTTTGCTTACCAACTGAAGTTAATGAGCTTAATCTGTCCGTGCTATTAATTCAAAATGTATTTTCATATACATAGACAGTCTATTGCCTCTCGTAATGCTCTTTTTTAAAGTTTTTTTTACATCCAGGGATATAGGACATTGGATTTGGAAATGTCGATCCTCTTTGTTTTTATATATTAATCATAACTTGTAAAATAATTGTTAGAATCGATAAAGATCCTAAAGTGAGTGATCATACGCTTTCCCAGACTTTCTCAAGTTCCGATGATTTTGTGCCTCACGATAGCTTGCGAGTTAGTCTAGTTTATAAGTTGATCTGATACTGTGACGGGGTGGGAGAGTCTGATATGTGTCTAGGCAAGAGTAACTATCAAAATAAGATCTTAAACTGTGATAGGAATTTGAAAAAATTATATTATCATGAATGTCTGGTATAAAATTATCTATCTTATATGTACTACAAAGTTTTAAAAGATGTGTTCATCATATGAGCCTACATATTTTATTGAACAACTCTTCTCACTTTAATCATCATGTCTCAAGATTTTTTGTTCTTTTTATTTCTTTTAGATGTAAGAGTTAAGCAAAAGGATCAAACATGACTGAATTAAAGTCTCAGTCTAAAGGTGGCGGGGAGCAGAACCTGACGGTAAATATTTCATGATAATGAATGAAAATATTTAGGAACTTATAATTCCCATGACCAAATATTTTTATATGATTATTATTAAAAAGCAAAATAAGAAATAAGAAAAAAGACATATTACCAAAATAATCAAAAAGAGCATTTTTATAAACAAGTAAAATCTCATTATGTTTGAATTTTGAATTGGGTATCTAGAGTGTTTGATATGGCTGTACAACTCATGAGATTCTGTGAAAAGCGTTTAGGTTTCTTCAACTGTGAAAGGATTTTTTATCTTTGAAAAGGCTTTTAGTTATTTTCAAGCCAGATGCTCTCATTGTGTGTCTTTTTGTCTTGTCTCTTTATCACATATTCCACATTTCTATTTTTGCCCCTATAAACTCTTTGTTGCCTTTTATTTCTGATTGATTAAAGTTCAGATCTCTATGAGAGCATAGTCAGATAGTCTGGGGGATTTTATATAAGTAATTATTATCATTTATGCTATCACTATTATGTTTGAGTTTTGGAAAATTTGTATGGTTTGGGGGGTTATTTACAAGTGAGAAACCATGTCACAGTGCTAAAAAATGCTGAATGGAGAGAGTTTTTGCCTAATTATTTTTGTTGATGTAACTGTTTTTGATAAGTTTATGTTTTCTTTTGAATTATATTTTAAAATTGCTGTCCTCTAAGTCACAATGGTCAGTCTTAATTTTTTCTACAGTATGCCTACTGATGCAGGGTTTCTGAGTTGGTAACATTACTTTCTTATATTGGGGATCTCATTGTTTATCTACAGTCTTATTATCTCCAGTATTAAATATAGATTCTTCTTGCAGAAAATTTGTGACCCATCCCTATGGTTTGGTACACAAGGTACACCTTGAATAAACTGAGCTACTCTCACTCTCTTAAAGGCTCATGATTTCATATTTAAACTTTTGTTTAAAAAAAAAATGTATTTCTTCATTAAAAATTATTGGAAAAGATGCTGAAGCAAAGAAATAAAACAAAGAAAACAGTGGTTAACATCACTTAATTTACACTTTCCTAAGTGGTAACACAACTCTGCTGACTGTGTCTTGTGTACCAACTGTGGTGACATATCACATATGATTTTATTCTAAACAAATACTACTTTTTCAAACGTGTTGTCTCTTATTGTACAGGTGGCCTTACGAATTCGACCTATGGCCGAAGATGAAATTATCCAAGGTGCTCACCCTGCTGCTCATAAAGTGGAAAACAATGTAAGATTTCCCTTCATCTATTCATGCTTCTTAAAGAGAGGCACATTTTTATTTGTTTTTAAAAAGTAGATGGATGTTTGGGAAATAAAATAGTCCTTACTAGCCTATACACTTTTTGCTTTTTTAACTTTTGCTATTGTTATGGTTATATTATAAAAGCTCCATGTCAGTTTTATGAAACTACTTAGTGGAAAATAAAAGTGGTAATGACTTTTAAATAATTACCGACCATAGAAAAGATAATAACATACTTAAGAGAACTGAACCCAATGATATTATTATATTTTTGATAGCATGTTACCTGATATATTTATTATTTTTGCTTTCTCGATATCTTTTTCTCTACGAGAAGATGGTAGTCTTGCTTGATCCAGCAGATGATCCTGATGATGTATTGAGAGCAAACCGGTCAAGAGAAAAGCAATTTGTCTTTGACCATACTTTTGATGGTGCTTCTACACAGGTAACTGAAGATTTCAAACTAGTTTTTTTAGTTGCCTTTTGAATATATCTTACCTAAAATAGGGCTTCAATATTGATTTTTTACACCCTTCACAACACAAACCAATAGTCATTTCAGGTAATTGGGCAATTTTTGAGCACCGCAAAGGTTTTATAGAGATACATATGTTTTGCGATTGCACCAGTAATTCTGTTTAGAACATCTTAAAGCCGGGATTTGTAGTGATGACAATTTTATTGAAGATAGATCACATTATTGTTGGCAGGACTCCCTGATGGTTTCTACATCTGTTTTTTCTCTTTTAACTTTACCTATCTTCTTACCTTTTCCAGCGCTCTATCTAGTGCTCTCTTAAAATGCATACATACACTGTTATTTTGTGTCCTGTTACCTCAGTCTTGGTCCTCCTGTTGTGTTATGAGAATATGTTATCCCCCATGTTTTGCTTTGTGGCATACCTTACTACAGGACTCTTTTTCAACTTTTTAGGACAGAATATTAATTTCCCTTGTAAATCCTATCTCAGTGAAATGTCATTGGCAGGACCTTAGTCTGGCTGTTCTTTTAAGTAATCTTTCCTCTTACTTACCCCTGGGTACTGATATGACCTCAGGTGTTTTAAGAACCCTTAAATTTGCAATAACAAAGAAAAAAAACTAACATCAATGTTAAAGTATTTTTGTCACATAGAAGTTCTGTGATTTGATCTTTTAGGGAAATATTTTTTCTAATACAAGTAAAACAGTCCTGCAAGATTGTGGGAATTTAACACATTTTGTTTTACTTACACCATAGTAAATCATAGATTCTGTTGTAGTGAATCAAAGTTAACACCTGGCAGATATTTTCTGTTGTGTGCAGTACTATTAGGAGCAATAGAATTATTTACTTTGCCTATGGATAAATCTGTATTAAATTTTTATGCAATTGTCATACTTGATCCTTTTTGCTCACAGGACTGATAGCTGTGTTTATAATATTGAAAGGTTAAAACTTTCAGTGAAAGACGCAATTTAAACTATGGTTGAAAATTGGACAGTCAGTTCTTTAAAAAAAATTGTCTGGCAAATGTGAAAGAAATGCCTCGATATTGAAAAACAAAGAAATTTAAAGGCTTGATATACACAGGTGCTTATCTATCTTAATGATTATAGTATTGTGTAAATTATGTAACCTTGAAATCTATTACTAGAGCCATGATAAAATTTTTAACAGTATTATATTGTGTGAGTGCATACAAAAATAAACATTTTTTTTAACTAATGGATTTTTAAAATTTCATTATTATCATATTTTATTTTACCCCTAGTGCGATGTTTATGAATCTGCTGCAAAGTTCCTTATACCAAGTGTGACTGAAGGGTACAATGCAACTGTGTTTGCTTACGGACCAACAGGTGATGGTGATTTTTATTATTTTCTTTTTATCATGATTATTTTTGAAAATTTTGCTGTTTCTTTTTTAAAGGCTTTTATAATGCCAATATTTATGTTAAATGTTGATGCATGCAATATTGGTAATATGAAAAATGAAATAGTAAATTATAGAACAATTTCTGATTATTAGTTAAGTTTAACATCTGTGATGTAATTTGTGCACTACAGGAGCTGGTAAGACATACACTATGCTGGGAACAGATGAGGAACCGGGTATTATGGTCCAAGCACTGAATGACCTGTTTCTAGTAATGAAACAGAACACAACAAAGGCGTTCAAGGTCACCATGTCATATTTAGAGGTATAAATTTCATTTCATGTTGTCTTCACAATGAATGCGCTATAGTGCAACTTTTGAAAGATATCAATTACATGCCCTATAAAAGATTCTGCTATTTAGGTTGAAGGATTTATATCTGATATTCTAGCCCTAATGAAATTATCCTTTCTACAAATATCACCTCTGAATGATTCAAAAGATTTGAATGTCCCAGCTGTCTCATTCAAAGGACCAATTACTGATCATGTACAAGAAAGTTTTTCGTCTCTAAAAGTGCCATCAGCATTTGATTTTTTTTTCATCCCATGTGGAACTTTAAAAAAAAGATATATCAATAACTTTTTTGCAGATCTACAATGAAATGATCAGAGACCTTTTGAATCCTGAGGCTGGTTTTCTAGAATTGCGAGAGGATGCTAGAGGAAATGTGCAGGTTGCTGGAATTTTGGAAGTGTCCGCAAGATCTACCCAGGAGGTTGGTTATGGTTAAAACCAAGATTACAACATCCTAAAAAAATCTTTATGATTAAAATCAGCTAAAAGGACCAATCATGTGGCAATTTGAAAAGGAACAAGTTATTTTTAATTTTGGAGGTGATTTTACACTAGATTACTTTTGTATGATAAGTTTGGTGTCAATCATATTCAATTTTATATTTCATAAAATGCATAAGTTATCTTTCTGTCTTTATTGTAAAATAGGTTATGGAGATGTTAGTCAAAGGAAATTTGGAAAGAACACAAGAACCCACAGCAGCTAATGCTACATCGTCTCGATCTCATGCCATTCTACAAGTCACTGTGAAACAAAGGAATCGTGTGCGTAATGCTATGCAGGAAGTGAGAACTGGTCGACTCTTTCTGGTAGACCTGGCCGGGTCTGAGAGAGCTGCCAACACACACAATAGGGGGAAACGCATGGTGGAGGGAGCCCACATCAACAGGTCCTTATTAGCCCTTGGCAACTGCATCAATGCTTTGAGTGAGTATATTAGCCACGCCCTTGACATCAATGGCAGTGTTGTTTTATGTGAAAGCAGTCAAAGTATGCTTGCCATGTATTCTATCAAACAATTACACACTTGTATAATCCATCTTGTCTGCCTGATAACTCAGTTGGTACAGCATCTGACTATCACTCAGCTCTGAATCCTATAGCATGGGTTTGATCCCAGTTGGAGCAATAATTATTTCAGGGCTTTCTTGTCCACCTAGCAGAAAATGAGGAGCTATGTCTCTATAGACATGGCAAAAGTAAAGGCAGCATGGAAAGCAATGGCAAACTACCATACTATGCGGTATGCTTAGAAGATCGGGACTGTCCTTTTGATCCCTGAAGCTCAGTGATTTAGTGTGTGGCTCACTATTATAAGTGAAAAGTGATCTTAAAAAGTTGAAATTAGATAGTGTTCTTTATCTAGAAATATATGCAACAACAACGTTGCACCTGAAAACTGAGCCTAGTGATATTGCTTTTTGTTCCAGACAAAGGCCTGGTGCAAATACAGAAATTGTTTTCTCTTTAAGTAAATATGAAAGTCATCCAATGATGTCTTCAAGGCAAAAATCCGTATATCATTTCCTTCCATGTTAACCGTGACTTCCTGGCTGTAAGATCATTCTCATCTTGATTTGATTGTCCATTGCCTCAGTCCTCTGTGAAAAAGTTTTATAGATCTTCATTTTTTTCTCTCTCTTTTCATTCCTTTTAACATTACAAGCCCAACAATTGTTTGTTACGCATGCAGTTTATTTGGTTTGGATAGAAGAAGGACGAATAATGATTTCTTTTTTGTAGTTCATATGCCATTATGGGAAAAATGTAAAATTTGTAATTGATTTATCAAATGAAAAAGACCACCATTATTTGTTCTTGATAATGAATTTAAACAGGTGAGAAAAATGGCCCCAAATACATCAACTACAGAGATAGCAAGTTAACACGTTTGCTTAAAGATGCATTGGGTGGTAACTGTAAGACAGTAATGATTGCACACATAAGCCCAGCCAGCATACAGTTTGAAGAGTCACGCAACACACTTGTCTACGCAGACAGGGCTAAACAAATCAAGACCAAGGTAAAAACTTGCACTGCTTTTATCAATTTATACATTAGCTCTGTTTCCCTTAATAATGATCTTCCGATAGGGCATTTTCCTTAAAAGATTTTGAAGTTAAAGTTGAAAGTTCAAAATTTCTTTTTATTTATCCCTGATGGAACAATTGCTTTCTTTTCCTAGTCACAATTTATATTAAATATAACATGGTTGAAACTCATTGATTAAACATAGAAATGTGTCTAATTATAGATTTATAGAACCAAGAAGAAATTTTTATGTTCTCTTTTCAGTGAAAGTTATGATTTTCAAAAATGAAAAAAAAATGTATGCATATCAAAAATTTTCATCTCAGGTTCGCCGAAATGTGACAGATGTTGCCTACCATATAGCCCAATACTCAAACATCATTGCTGAACTTAGAGATGAAATCACACGACTGCGGGCAAAACTTTCTGACCAATCATCTTTGCAAAAGCAGTCTGTGGCCAATATTCAAGCTGTACAATGTTAGTTTACATCTTCTTTTTAAAGCATAAAACAATTCCATGACTATGTATATCAAGGTGTCCAACTCTTACCATTTAAGCACCAACTCAGCTAATGTTTTAAGGCAAACCCGCTCTGGCATCTATCTGCCACAAAATCTTGGGGATTTTCCATGTAAATTGGCGGGAAACAACAATTTCTCTTAAACAATGTCAAAACCACTTTGGCACCCTAAATGTGTATCCACTGGTTTTTATCTTGCTTTGATAGTTGTCTTTTCTATATTTGATTTGTAGTGTCTTTAATTTTACTGCACAATAAGGTGACAACATGCTTTTTTTATCAATCCTTTCATTCATTCATTGGCAACTATATAAAAATTACATTTATGTAAATAAAGATTGCATTAATTAAAGAGTCAAAATGGCTAATGTATTTGTATGGCTGTCAAAATAAAAAAGGATTATGCAAAGGCTATCTGGCATGCAGTGCTTGCAAGGATAGTATAGCCAAACTGACGAAATCTGGGAGTGTCTGTTGGCGGTTAAACGAATAGCGTCTACATTTATCCTATGTTAAGTAAGATGTAATGTTAAATTTGATGTTTTTTCACAACATTAACATTCAAATGTAAACAGATATGACTTTTTAAACCTACAGACCCAATAAAGCCATCAAATGTTGTCAGTGCGTTTTCCATTGTGAACATGTTTAAGAATTAGAATCAGCAACAAGTTGAGACTTTCTGTTCACTGAGATTCAAATCACAGCAAAAAAGGAAACCAATGACATACAAAACTGTACAAATAAAAGTTTGAAGAAATAAGCACTACATTTACTTAAACCTTGTTATACCACCACCAATTAACAAAGATTTTTCATCAAGTTTTATATTAATTTGAAATTGTAGAGGAGAATGAAAAAAAAAAAGTTTTAATCACATTTCAATCTCTATCATATTCATAATAAGATAATTATCCTGTAACCTTTTTGAAAGAGGGAATTTTATCTTAAAACTTTTTTTCACATCTTCTACAGCGGAAGTTGTTGAATCACAAAGGAGATCTGATAAAGCAGAACTGACCCACTTCAAGGAGCAACTTTTAACAAGTTTTAAGGATCAAATGGAACTTCGGTTAGAAAATTACTAACCTGTCCTGAACTCTGCATACCCTCTCATTTGTAGCTGGAATATTCTTTTTATAATCAAGACTAAAGAACCAAAATTTTGTGAATTTAATAAAAAGGTATTATATGGAAGCTTCATTTATTGAACAAAACAATGGCATCACTTCCAAATCTAAAGAAAGATTAAGTCTACTAAGATTGTCAAATTCAGATGGCTGTTATTATGATTCTAAAAGTAGATCTTTTCGTTTTTGATATGTCAAATGCTGTATCAATGTTGTACCTAAAGAAAGAAAAAAATAGAGATGGGATCATGAATCCTGTTGCAAAAGAAATCATCTTAGAATAATTAGAGACTGTAGTGATTAATACTCAACCTGATGATGATCTGTTTATCTATAGTTTTATCTAAATGTATATTTCATTCTGATTTCTTGAGGATTCCAAAGTGCCCAAAACTTTGTGAGTCAAGCTTTTCTATGTTTTGAAAGACTTGGGTACTAGAACCATTTTTATTTCAATTTCAGGCAAACACTTATGGAACTGAATAATGCATCAATGGAGATCAGCTTGGAAACCAACAGGAACCAGCTTATCATAAGCGAGTGAGTTAACATTTTAGCACAAGTTACTTGTATAAAGTCATGAAGAAAAAAAAGTGAGCTTCATTACTTACTTTTATGCTCCCAGGAGAAGATTACCAAACTTTTGAAGAAGATGTAAGATCTTAAATTATCGAATTAGAAAAGTTTCTCTTATCTCTTATTCAATTAATTTTTACCTTCACAGATTTGATGTAAAAAAAGCTGGTGGAGTGACTCAAAGGGAAACGTCTGTCCTGACAGATAATAAATACCTAGGTGAGATAAGACTTGTGTTCTTACTGTTTTTTATGCCTGTCTGTCCATTTGTACTGGCTTTGATATCATGGATGTATTTTTAATGTAATTCCACTGTCCCCGGCAACCAACCTACATCATCAGTTTCACATTTAGATTCTTTCTGCCGTCTGTGTACAAATATTTCCTTTTCATCAAAATAATCTTTATCAGAATGTTAATCATCTCAAGAGGTACATTGCAGAACTAGTAGTGATTCAGTACAGATCTTTGAGGGTCAGGTTTAATTCCTACCAGCAAAACTTCGTACTTTTTCTTGGATGAGGAAATTTACTCCAATTACCTGACTCTATTGGGTGTCAAATGGGTACCAATTACAAATTAAGATGGTAGACAGTATTTTGCCATAGACACGCGTCCAATTCAGGCATGGAAACCATTGTCTGTCTCTTGTCTGTTTCATGCAACAGATATCCAGAATAAGCTTTGGCTCTACGGGCCAGTTGGCTCTAAGAAACTTATTTTCATCATGTCTTAGCACTTTAGTCTGGTCATCAGAATCCATTTTAAAATGGAACAATATTATTTTGACGAACATTCTTTAACTAATAGATATTAGTCCACATATCGGATAAGCCAGCGCTGCACATATCGTAAAGTAAAGTAATTTATAATTATCTTGTTCAACCTTGTCAAACAGATGAAGACAAAGAAAACAATTTGCCAGGAGGTGAAGGTAATTCAGAGCCAGCTGAGGTCCAGGTTGCAAGGAATGAACTAAAAGTCTTACATGAAGAGAAGCACAAGACTGAGCGTGTGAAGATGACTATACAGAAGGAATTAGAGACCGCAAGAAACAAAACACATAAGCTGGAAGAGGTGAGATGAGAGTACTTTTTAAAGTCAAAGTTATTTTCAATTTTAGGCTCTTTTCAGGTCTTATTAAACAGGACTAAGTAGCAAAACATTATTTAGATCAAATAGAAAAATATAAATCTTCTTTTCACAACAATCAAGATGAGCATTCCATACAATTGCAAATAGATGTTTGTTTTTGTTTTTTTTATCTTGTTTTCTACTGCCTAATACCGCATACAGCAGTGTTGGGGCTCAGCTCTATGTATGGCTTCAAAAGGAGTAATAGAACATGTGATAAATTCCTGCAGCTAAATATGGCCAATCACAGAGCCAGGAGAGAAACTTTGGATTAAGAAAATAGCAGGTGGATGATCAGCCCACTGTACTGAGTCTTTGATAGAATTTAGAAACATTAGATTTTTGGTCTTGCTCCTTTGAATTAGCCATACAACATTCCCCCCTGTGTTAACTTCTCATTAACATTTGATTAAAATATGTTGCTACATTGGCATATAAGTAAATATGAAAGAAGTAAAATTGATTGATGACTTGACTCGCCTCCAGATGATCCCTGTGAGAATCAGCAATGCAGACCAGCAAGAAATCTTACGACTTTTGTGCCGAGTGCACCAACTGGAGATTCAGTCCCTGGAGGGACAGTCAGCAGCTCTGGCAAAAGATTTTCAAATACGCCACAAAGACATGTATATCTCCAAGCTGCTCCAGGCTAGAAATGTATCTGATGACATCATTCGAAGACAGAAGGAAATCATTGATGGTAAGTTGTTTTCAAATGATATATACTATAATGATTCTGATAAGGGAATTTGACCCTCAAACAAACAAACAAACGAAATTACTCTCATATTCACATGAGACAGTGAAATATTTAGTTTCTTGTCAGAGCATTAGACAACAATCAGATCCATAGCATGATTTGTTTCACATTTAAAATAGCTAGCAGCCATAGAGTTAAGTAACCCTTTGAACCTGTAACCCAAATATTTCAGGACAGCTCTAAGGACTCCATATCCTATAATACTGATAAATCAGGATCAGACAACTATGATACCACTGACCTCCACTGCCACATTTTCTCTTTATCACTATTACTTTTACTACCATGACTATTTTTACTGCTATAACTACTACATACTAAAACTACTACCACCACCACACCCCTTTTACTAGTGCGAACACTAAAACTACTATTAACACCACCACAACCACTACTACCACACTACTACTACTACAACTACTACAACTACTATTACTACTACTACTACTACTACTACATCTACTGCTTCTGCTACTGCTGCTACTACTACCAAAAACCGGCCAGGGTCCCATTTTGTCAAAATAGCCAGGGTTCAAAGGGTTAATCTTCACTGTCTCATACCTCTACAATCGAGGATGTGTTTAAATTTACCAAATAAAAATACAGAAATAACAACAACATAATTAATTTAATAAAATTTCAAACAACAAATGACCTTCTCTACTGACACGTGCCTCAGCCGTCACAGTTTACAAGCAAAAAATCCCTTGATTTTTATTCCATACTTACACAATGATCTTGATAAGTGTCAGGCAGGATCAGGTGTCAGTGATAATAAGCTTTGTAGAAATGATGATGAAAAATGCATCGTTATATTCTTCCACCCCAGAACACCAGATTGTCTGTCCCCCTGACTTGGAGAGACTGTATGACCTCTATAAGGAAGAGCAAAATCAGCGTCTGATTCACGGGGATGACATCAGTTCTTTTTCGTCTATTGATAAGGCAAGTTGTTTTCTTTTGTGCTTCTTCTGTCCATCATTACCCTCCCCCCCCTCCCCTTTCCATATTCAAAGAATCATTTATTATTTGTGGTTGATCTTTATGCTGTGAACAGATTCCAATATTTGATTTTGTATTTTCTGCATTATATAAATGAAATGCATTTGTTAATTATGGGTTGATTTTTTTGGTTTTTACATCCTTCAGGCTGCATCTTTGACAAATCTGAATGTCAATTCTACTACCAAAATATCAGAGTGAGTTTTACATTTACTTATTGGGTAATGTAAAGAGGTTACTTTATTAGTTTCACAGTAATAAGGTAACATGCTCCTGAGCAATGAAACAACTCTTGTAACTCTAGAAATTTGATTGCAATCAAATGCTTTTTCTTGATATGTCATTCTGGACAAAAATCTGGCAATACAAATTTTTACCCTGACTTCAAGTTTTCAAATATTACAACCAATGCAACCATTATTGAGTTATTAATGTCAAAGAGAGGACATAAGCTATCTGAAAGAAATAGAATGTCAATTTATATCATTTAAATTTTTTAGTGCAAGGTCATAATAATTTTATTTATGCACCAACTCAAAAAGAGATTCACATAATTCATTTTGAAGGTAGCTATAAAAAAAACATTGCTTTTTAAAAATTTTTAATCACAATTTTTCAATGTAGGATTGGAGACGATGAGAGCAATAAGGTTTTTACAAGGAGTGCCAAGGCTAAACAAATCCAGCAAGCTGAAGAAATGATGCAAAGCAATGAACTAAAACCCAACAGTCATCTTACCAAGACTGGCCATTCAGACAACCCGTCTCCTATGTCCTTTGTGGATAGAACTGTCATCAATGCCAACACTCGAAACATTGCAGCCCTAGCGGCTAAGAAGAGAAACAAAGTGCAAGCAGCTGTCGGAAGCAGACCTCTATTCCGACCACAACCTCATGTGGATGATGACATTTTTGATGATTTCGGATCCGTGCTGACACATAGCCGACTGGCCGAGCACAACCACAGCATGAACAATGCCAACTACAATGACGACCTCATGGACAGGACCAGCATCATGACTGACCAGAGCCTACCTCCCCTGAAAACCATTGGCAATGTGGGAAGCAGGAGGATTTTGGAGCAGGAGGAAGCAAGACGTAGGGCTGTCCGTCCAGGAAACACAAATGGCAGCAGTTACCTGGAGGTCTGTATACACTGACTAATTCTATTGTATGGGGTGGCCTGATGTTAAAAATAAAAACAAAAAATTGAAATGTCCAGTCCGCTGGATCAAGCTGAAATTGCAGATTAACCTGTAATTCAAGATTTTCACATAGCACAATGAAGGACCAAATTACGGAAATCAATATATCCGAACCCTCCCCCCAAAGTGTCAAAACTTTTTTTGGTGTTTTTTTTCCCTTACAAATAAAGTAAGTAAAAAAGTGAGTCCTTTAGAGTCTTTTGGCCAGTACAGCTGGACCGTAACCTGGTTTTTGTAGCATGAAGCAGACAAGTGACAATGGTTTTGATAGGACTCGTTCCCCAAGCAATCTGTGCTCCATCCCTACCAGCTTGGCCACAGTACTTACAAAAACGTAAAATGTATTTTTTATGTATCTATATTTTGTTGTGTATGAGTTTTTTCTCAGAGCAAAGTGATGGTGAAAAGCATGAAGTCAAAAATGTTAAAAATGGAATCCCTGAAGTTGAACTGAAGAAATTGCAAAGCTTTCTTTTGTTCTCTGTCTATATTTGTATATAATAAATTGACCTTTTGTGCATTTTTTAAAATGTTTATGATATCTTTCCTAATTCCTGTGATAAAAATGTCTGCCAGAATTATCTCTCTTGCATTATTCCCTTTGTGAGCAAATATGAAAATCTTAGCTAACTTTGGATTTTCTTTGCCTTGACTCAGAAATCTAGGCACAACCAGAAAAATCGTCAAAGGAAAAAAATATCAACAAGTAATCAACTACATATCCCTGCCAATAGCAAAGGTAATAATACTTTTTCTTGTTTATGTTAAAAAAACAACCTTATCAAGCGCCTTTGCATTATTTATCTCATATTTCTGTACCATCTTTTGCCAGACAAGATGAGTTATTTGTTGTCAAGCATGTTATTAATAGTTAACCACATCTGTCTTGTCCTCATGGATTCCTTGTCCTATATGCCATGTTGCAATAAGGAACTTTGTAATTATATCTTATTTTAAACTGATTAACGGCGTTACCGCCCGTCATTGCCAATAACAACATTCAGCAGGATCGCCTGCCATCGCCAGAGTGTGGCATACTCATGTAATGGGCCAAATTATTTCTAATTATTTAGTTTATTTTCATTCTGAGTTGCTAACTTCAATACTAGAAGAGTTCCACCTTTGATTGCTTTTTACCAAGAGTAAATAAGCAGGACAGTTATGAAATTATGATAGTTTTTAGTAGATTGATAGAGCAGATGAACTAAATGAAGATGAAAGAAGCATTTTAAACTAGTTGGAGATGAAAGGAATAATGAAATTGATGCAAATGGGACTGATAGACAAGATAACAAGCTCAGTCTTCAAAATATCTCCAATGTCAAGGTCTCACAAGCTATGTTCAAAGCTCCTGTTGTCTGATCAGCTTCACAACATTGACGTTGAACCATTCATGGGAGAATTATGTCTGTACCGTGTCTGGTTTAAAAGTAAAGACTTTGTGTAACATATTCTAAAACAAATTAGAGTTATGCCCATTGCTTCAGGACCATTGTAAGTTGATGAGTTAATGTATGTGACATTTTTGTCTATATTCCAGTGAGTGATAGAGGTGTGTCCCCAAATCCCAGTTTAATGCAAGACAGGGCAAAACACACTTCAAACACTAATACAAGGAGAAAGCAGAAAGGTAAGTTGTTATTGAACTGTTAAAAGAAAGAAAAGAACATGACATAAAACACATTTTGATAATTGATATATCTCTCTCTCTCTTTTTCTCTCTCCTCTCTCTCTCTCTCTTTTTCTCTCTTTCTCTCTCTCTCTCTCCTGTATTCAATAAGACTGAATTAATATACCTGTAAAATGTATACTTCTTATTATTACTGAATCATCATAGTGTCAGCTGCCTGATAGCTAATTGTGTACAGTGTTTGACTATCACTTAGTTCTGAGTGTGACCACACGATACTACTACTTAGTTCTGGATTTTTCTCCTGACCATGCAGAGTTAGATTTGTTTATACTCAGTGATATTAAAGGTGGCATGGAAAGTAATGTCAACCAACCACTTTATGCTGTATGCTTAGTCGAAAAATTACTCTACACCTCATTCGTAACATACAGTTGAGCTTGGGTCTCTCTTTGTTTAAATATATACAATAATGATGATTCATTATTTTCATTTAATTGTCAGCCGGAGCAAATAGAGGAGCCCCTCTCACTCCTCAGTCGGACAAATCTCTAGTAAGCACTCCACAGCAGCAGAACAGAAAGCCCAAACCCCTGCCCACAATCCCGCAGTACAGGAAAGGGGATATTGCTATCACCGGGACCTCCACAAATGCTGCAAGATATTAAACCTACTTCCCAAGTCCATGGTCAAGAAAGGTCTACACCATGTGATAATCTGGGGAAAAGCAACTACATTATTCTGTGATAGTCCAATTTGAGTAGTAACTTAGTCTCCTACTTTGTTTTTAAGGATGAAACGGTGATGTACATTTTTGTATATGAAATTATTTTCTATTCTTCTTGTAAAATATACTGTTTTATGGTTTGTTGATTGATAGCTTGTAAAAGTTTTCAGAAAAAGGCTGTAAAAAGCAGACAGTTCTATTTTTGTTTAAAATGTTTTCTTTATGCAACTGATAATACATGCTGCAACAAGCTCAATACTGCTTGCATACATTGGAATGAAAAAAGTACAGGTTTTATTATTTTGTTTCTGTTTTTCTTTTCTATCTATTTCTTTTTAAACAAATATTTTTTCTCTTTATAACTTTATAACAATATGGTTCATTGAAATATATAGAATACACCCTACAGACATGGCTTGCCTTTTGTTTGTTGGTTTTGGTTTCAATTCATCTCAGTCTCTCAAAGCATGTCTTTCTTTACTCAAAAAAGATTGGACATTGTATTTTGTTCTGTGTCTTTCAATGACATGGATTGCTTTTTTAAAATTTGGAAGAGGGAAGTGATTGAGAGCTTTCCCTATACATTTTTTTTCAATACTGCTGATCTATTTATACCAAGCTCTGTTGATGCTGCTATCCTCACAAGAGGAGTCTGATGGATTGTCTGTGTTGTTACTTTGTGGACTATTATTGTATTTCATTTATTCTATATGCAATTTTTTCTTGATCTGAAAATGGCACCATCTCTCACACTTGTAACTGTCATTTGTAATTTTGTCCTTGAAAGACAGGTATAATATGTTGTTTATAAGTAATAATAGTTTAGAATTAGTCTTATGGTGTTTTGTATGTTAAATGTTACAAATAAACAAGTGTTTATTCAATTTTACCCTCACGATGCCAGCCATTTTGGACCTGACTGCACAACCTTTTCCTGGAAGTAATACCAGTTTTCAGACATTGAGTAAGGCAGGGAAAAAGTCTGACTACTCTTAAACTGAACTGTGAAGCATAAGTTCTTGAAGTTTTGTGTGATTTTTATGAATTACACTCAAAACTAGTCTTACCACACATTGAGGGGAAAACATAAAGTTGGCAGTATAAGGACACTGGTGTTACAAAGATACAATGAAAAAACTATTTGTAGTAGGGTAACATAATGGTAAGGAAGGTGCAAGAACACACTGTTTGTTGGGCTGCCGGGAGAGTTATTCAATTACAGATAAACCTACTGGCAAACGGTGATAAGTGTTTGAGAGGTGTTTTACCTGGTCATGTTTTGTAAGGTAGCATTAAAATTTTAGTTTGGAAGTGCAACCAGAAGTAGTCACCCTTTGCAAGTTATAGATATTAAAAATAAATTGATGGCTGATGGCAGTGTAATGAGGTTAATATTTTTAAGTGTTTTCTACATTTCACCAGCAAATGCTGACTGTAGGTGAGAATGGTGGTCTATTGAGGTTTTAGCGTAATCTAAAGCTAAAACTAAAAGCTAACTACTTAGAAACATCTCAATTTCTGTCACTGAACAAAAAATATCACTGTTCAATGGCCAAGCCCCCTTCTAACTCTGTTTTGATCTGCAAAATCACCAAATATCAGAAGATCCGTTTTTCACAATTAATAGTTGAGTATCCTTTTAGATTATTAATATTTGCTGTGTAGTTCTAATTTTTACTCTGAAGTAGATCATTGCCATCCTATGAATGAGTTTTAAAGTGATTCCATTCCTAAAATTTAAAGAACACAGTTCATTTGCATAAAAGACTTTAAGATATAGCCAAGGTTCTAGCAATGTGCTGAACATTTTACTCCATAACAAATAAGGTTAAGGTGTAAAAATATTACCACATCATACTATTAGATATTCCTTCAGTTACTGATGCAAGTCAATATTTCAACAAACTGTACACCTACCCAGAATCTACCGTCAGATATGACAATGTAAGGGGGAACATAGCAAAATTCTACATAATATATATCATGTGGTTACATAGGAGCGAACTGGACAGAACTGACTATCTTCAAGTTTGAAGAGTCTTTCTGTGATTAATGAATGAGGCATTGCAGCAACAAAATTTATTACTAACACTCAATATTGCTTTCAAAGTGCAATAAAAATGAAAGAAATGACAAAAACATAGGTGCAATGGATATATGCTCATTTCTTTTCTAATTGAGCTCAATTGATTTTTTTACATTGTCTTTTTGCCACATGTTGATGTTTAAAACTCAAGATGATTATTCTTAAAACTGCTGTACTTCTTTTTCAGTATCATTGATATGATGTTAAGAAACTGTGAATACTGTCAACAATTTTAAGTAAGAGCATACATATGTATGTTATAACATGGATAAGTTTGTGATATGTTAGCTATGGTTTGGTTCAGTAAATGGGTTAAACGGGAACTTTATATATTTTGGAGTTGGTGCTCATGAACTAGGCTTGTTAGGGGGAAAAGAAGTTGTATAGGCTTGTAATCTTGCTAGGCTCTGAGCGGAAAAAAGCTATGCTGCGGGGGGTCGAAGCAAGGGTCTAAATAAGATAAGAGTAAATTGTGATGATTCTACATGAAACGCTAAGTCTTTATGGCTCAAGACTTGCGTCTATTGTTGCAACTTCATGTTTTTTACAAGCAAATTTTATTAAACAAAAGACACAAAATAAGGTAGGTCTGGTGATAACTTGTGTAGAACATATGGGTCTAGATCAAGAATAATTAATTTGAAATTTTGCTAAAATTGTACATTATAATATGCTAGAAGTCCTTCACTTCAATGGTACAGGGTGACAGAAAAATCTATCAAGACTTTTCTTGCGATGAAAGTTTTATAAAGTTCTTTTTTTTTAAATTTGCTGCTAATACTTTTGTTCTGGACTTCATAGATGCAATTCTTTTTTCGCTTTTATTACATGTGTGTACTGGTATTGTTAGATGAACATTAGTCTTTTTACTTAGACTTTGGCAGAAAATTATGATCATCATTTTTTACATTGTCTTTTTGCCACATGTTGATGTGTATAAAACTAAGTGATGGGATTTGATGTCGCCTACTCATTTTTAATAGCAACACTTTTGCTACCAGTCACTGTTGACAGTAGCCAGCCAAACCTTGCCAAAAATATCAGGGGCCACTTATAGTTCCCTTAATATTTTAATCAAGATGATTCTAAGATAAGTTTTCAAGCAGACTCAGACTCAAATTGTCAAAATTCCCTTTTCCACTGATGACTTTTGTATCATAGGGTAGAAAGAAGGAAAGGATAGAGATCATTATTTAGGCAGTGGAGTTTTTTAACTGGCTTTTCAAAATTGTCCTTGCTTCTTAACGGGATACTAACATTGCCTTATCATAAACTCATGTTATATTTCAATACTATTTTCGCTTAAAGCAGGTTTTACATCTATAAACAAAACTGAATTTTAAAAATAGAAACAATGGTTTGTTATATACACCAGCAAGTCCACCTGCTAGAATGGACTTTTGTTTTGTTTCCTTTTGTCTTTTCCTGCATTCTCTCACCTGTCATTGAACAGCCCCAGTTAATGATAATAATATATGCAATTTATACAGCAACTTTCCCTGTAATGACAAGATCAACGTGCTTGACAAACATAAACAAACATACATATGGCATTCAGTCCATGATTATACAATTTGCTCTTAAATATTTTAAAGAAATTTACCTATAAAGGTTTGGAATCAACAACAATACAGATTGTAAAGGCCTTGAAAAGAAGGGTCAAATGCAGTTTTTAGTAAAATCCAACATACTTTATGTACCAACATTCAAGCTCTATAACAAATGACTTACATTTTTATGCCAAAATCCAATTATTTGGTATGGCAAATAATGAGAGTGCAGTCAGGCTTTGGTGAATACCACAACCATAAGACATAAAGAATGTTAACAATTTTAATTGAAGTTAACATTGAGCATGTTCAACGATACTATTTTTTAAAAATTTAAGAGTAAGAGATTAGAGAGTAAAATGTTTATCCTAATCTTTCAAAATTTTTGTTTGCTCTATAACAGGGGATTTAATGGTGCTAAGCTTAAAACCTATGGTATGAATTAAAGTCGTCTGTGACAACTTTGATTTTTTTTTTTCATTCAGTCTTGTATTTCATGCATCATGTTGACACTTTCCTGTAAAGTATGAACAGTTTTACTGATGTGATTTTGCTAATTTAAGCTGTAGCTTTTTAGTTTAAGGTCTTAACCCTTTCACTGCTAAGGTTATTTCTCAAATTACTAACTAGAGACCTCCAGATCTTCAAAATCTGCCTGTTCTTATACTAGATAAATAAGATTTAAATAGAATTATGAAATGCAGGATTTTGGCATATTATGTCAGTCCACTGAAATCTTATTTATCTAGTATAAGAACACAGGAATGTTGAATATTTTGTATATTCTGTTTGGTTAAAATCGGTCCTCACAGTGAAAGGGTTAATGATTACAAGTTCATGCAGGCTGAGATTTAGAAACATAAGGACCTCAATTCTCAATGTAGTTTCTGTGTTCAGGAAGATTAATTTGTTATTGATTGCGTCATTCAAATTTGTTTCAGCAAAGTACAGTATTTAGGTAAAAAGACTAACTGGTTGCTTTGAATTTGAATAATCCTTGTTCTGTTTATCAGAAGTTACCACTTATTCGTAGATTTTGAATTGATGCAATGTTTTGAGATGATTCTTTTTAATTTTATCAATATAACATAATGATCTTTTTCTCTCTGAGTGGCAGCCCAGATGTTGCCAGTTGTTATATATTTATTCAATTTATTTATTTGTGTATTAGATTGTATCAGAAAGGTTCTTTCATAAAAAAAAAATATGTATTTCAAACTTGTGCAAAAAATGGAAGCTAATGTTTCCTTGAAGTAAAATCTTCCTTTGCCCCTAAAAAAAAGAATATTTGCAGAAAACTCTTGCTTAAAATAGTGTTCTGCTGATTGCCTTTACCCATAAATGGACCAGTTCACACTGACAGCAAATGAAAAACTTAGATATACATTGTATTCCTTACATATAATAAGTCAACTTCATGAACATAGTTTGTGACATCAGCGACTGCTAATTTGAATGTTGAATAAAGTAAATAATGAACACTACTTAGCATTTTATATATAGATGCTGCAACAATTTTTTTCATTCTGTTAAGAAATTTCCCCAACTTGTACAATGATGACTCTGTAATGGGTATTATGTCTCTCTCAAAAGACAGCAGATCTTTTTTTCCTCTTTATACTACTATGCTGTCTTTACATATCTTAAAGCCTCTGTGATGCTCTTACTGCTGATTTTATTTGTAATGATGTTTGAAATGTTGTCAATTTAATGAGATGATTTGTAAAATATCTGTAATATACAGCAACAAAAAGCTTATGGTGAGTGGATGTCTATTGTAGGCACTACTTCTGCTTCTTCTCTTTTGGCTTCACCTATCATCTTACTTTTTCATGCACCTCTATTTGTGCTCTCTTAAACAACCATAGAAACACTGGTGTTTTGTATTCTGTTAGCTCAGTCTTGGTCCTACCTGTGGTCATCCCTGATGTTTTACTTAGTAGTGGTACATTACTACAGGGTCACTTGCTTCTACTACCATAAGGACAAAGTATCTATCTTTTTAAACCTAAGGCAGTATATTATCCTAGGTCCTCGTGGTCTTAAATGTGTTAGATATGTATGTAGTTTGTTTGTTCTTCTTTCTTTTGTGATTGTGAGATTGAGAAATAATCATATTTTTCCTTGTCACTCATCTCTTTATCAACTCTTTTTAAGATATGATTTTATTTTCATTGTAAATTATCTTGTGAAACGTTCAAGGCAAGGTCCAAGTCTAGCTGTTCTTTTCACTAATCTATCATCTTACTTATCCCTGGGCACTGACATGACCTTAACAGTTGAAAAAGTCCCAAAATTCTCAATGAACATAACAAAACAAACAACACCAAGAAACATTCAGATTGATCAATTTCTCTCAACAAGTTAAAACCTTTATGGAAATGATCAAAATGATCAAGTCTTAGCAGGCTAACCATATGTCAGGCTTTACCCATTCATTTTATTATTATCCGTCCTTGTAGAACAATGTTCTCAAAATATTGAATTAATTTAAATTTATCGGAAAAAGTGTTAAAAAGTCAGCCTTTTCAACTTAACTGTTTCCTTTATTCGATAACTATCTTAATCAAGACTTCTAATAAAGGCCTTGAATATTTGTTTTATTTTTCTCTTATAGTTATTGACACCAATGCTAAAGGGTGTAATTGTATTTTTGTCATGTTTTGATTTGGGGTATGTCTAGAAACCAGAAAGGTGTAAAGCTTAGATTTTCTGCAAACGTTCAGAATTCTATTAGTACTAGCATTTTGAAACTTTTGTGCCTGGAGGTTAATTTTTGTATGACGTCACTTTTTAAAGTAGGCAGCTCCAGCTGCACCATTTAAATAGTAAAACCTCATGAAAATTTTCTATGAGAAAATACTTTTTTTTTAAAGGTAAATCAGTATAATGGTTGGTTGTTGGAAACCTGGCATGAGTGAGAAATACTGGAACAATAACAGCGCTATTTTGGAATTAATATAGCTAGCAGAAAATGCCTGACAGGCAATTGGACTTCTTTTCTAAGAGTATAAAAAACAGCAACAACAAAAACAAGACTCTTGATCAAATTTGCAGAGCTATCTATAGAGTCTAATCAAAAGTTTCTATATTGGTTGAGTTAAATAGAATACAAAGTATCTTGACGATCATTAGGACTGAATTAAAGAACATCAAAGGATTAATTGAGAATTATTTTCCTGTCACTTTCTGAAACATGAAATTGCATATTCAGCTGTTTCCAACTCAATCCATCTAGTTGCATATTGTTAGTTCATCAAGTATTCTTATGGGTATTTCATTTTTTTTCTTCGTGTCTTGTTGGTTTTTTGTTGGTTTTTTTTTTGGGGGGGGGGGGGTTGTCATTTTTTATCACATGATATATGATATATGTAGCTATTACTATTACAGGAATGTAGTGGTATTCATTTTCAATTTTAACTTGCTCTTAACTGTTGTTTTTGACCATTGAAAAAAATGTCTTTCTACAAATTATAAAATTCTAATATTACTGTCTTAAAGCACTTTGAGAATGTTTCTCTATTAAAGTCACATACACAAAATGAGACTGTGTGTTCTTTTCTCTTTGTTTTCTTTTTTTGCAACATCTTTTGACATGGCAAAGCACACCGTCTTGTTAAGCTTCAGAATTTGGGTAAAGTAAAGCATTGCTTGTCATTGTTACCAAATCTTAACAGTGTATACGTTTTGCAGCCAAAACATTCTCATTGATAGAAATGAGAAACACCTACAGTGGAACCCCTGGATAGTGACGTCGCTCGGGACGAGAAAATTATGTCGTTATCCAGGGGTGTTGTTATTTGAGAGTTTTCAAGATGGGGGAAAAAGGGGTTGTGGTGAGACCAGGGCCTGAAATAAAGTTGTGTGTGTTTCATGTTGACAAAGGGTCTATCAGTCATACTTTCACTCTCCACTTTGTACACCTTATCACAAAGGATAATCCTAAGTGCCCTACTGCCTACCACTCCCTTCACCATACACGGCAGGGATTTGAACCACCTTTTCAAAGGCAAACGCTCTACCCACTGAGCCAGCAGTGATTAGACAGTCACCATGACCACACAGGTAAACAAACACACCTAGATCCTATCCTTCCCCAATCATGCCCGTCTACCAGCCATATAAAAGTCAGATCCTTTGATCTACATCACAATATGTCACAAAAAATACATACACTCTAACTCTCTACTTTCAATAACAACACACACATAGGCTTTGATGAGTCTGAGTGCAAAGTTGCCTGATATTTGTCAAGATCTGAGTATCATGCGTCGGTGATTATGACTATGTCTAAGTTGTTAAACAGGGGTTTTACTCAAATGTATGTCACTTTTTAGGAGTTTTGGTTACATATAATATATAAGGAAAAAATCAGGACCAAAGGTCAGTAGGTCTTATCTAGGGGTTGTCGCTATTCAGGGTTGTCGCCCTCCAGGGGTTCCCCTGTATGCTAATAAAGCTCTTTTTTTTTTTTAACTGGTTCCCATCCATTGGAGTTGGAGCTTGATCATAAGTGTTGGAAATATCGTATCATAATATTGATAAATCAATTGGACAGGAAATATCTTCTTCCAGTTAACTGACTGACTTGGCTAAACCAAGTATTATCTAATGATATTGATATAAAAAACCCATATCACTGAAGCACTGAGCACTTAGTGAGAGACATTTTTATACATTGATTACACAGTCTCATATGTTGTCTTTGTCCTAACTGAGACAGAAATGTTGAGAAGAAAGATTACTGCGATGAGGAATATGTGACGTTGAATATAAGCCTCAAGTGAGGACACCTGGTTCAGGAAGATGGACGTGTTAACACAAAGAATAATCTATAAGTATTATATAGTCTACATAACAGTATCTAGTGATTTGGAGGTCATGAAATTGTTTTAAACTTCGGATGAAAATTTAAAAAAAATCATTATCAATAAAATCATGTGATACAGATTATTATGAAATGTGAGAAATTATTGCTTTATTTTAATCAATGGATGTGGAAAATAAAATATCTAAGTAAACTAAAAACATAAGGACGGAATCAAATAACATCAAGCAGACAATGAATGTCAAAGCTTTATAATAAACAATAATATGTGATACAAAAATATATTCCAACGGCAGTAGATACAGATTATCCTAATCAATTTGGAACTGAAAAACTGTAGGACTGAAGATGAAATAAAGTGCAACATATACTCCTCATCCATACTGGAACAGAGAAATTAGGACATGTAATACATAAAACAAGGAATATGTGAAAATAAGAACAGAAAATACAACTTCACATTGGGTTTAAGAAATGCACAAAAAAGAATGATCTTGATAATTTCGCACACAGACCTTTAAATATCATGACACATGAATAGACTGTACATGTAATTTTTTCACATTGATATGCAAATAATTTGCTACCTTTTGCTTCATTGGTCAGATCACTCATAAGTTTATTTTGCCAAGATTAAACTTAAAGTGTTTTGGAATGACTTATTTAGCAATGAGAGGATCAATGTGAATTCGGTGAAATACCAATTTATCCATTCAAACTAGATTACAATAACAAACTGATACAAACTTTTAAAAGATTTCTTACACTTCCATAAGCATTTTTATTTTGTACATTTAACTATAAATGGATGTCAAAACAAATCAAACACCAAACTAGCTATGAGGATTTAAGTATGATTATGAATTGGAGCTGTGACAAAGACAAAAGTATTAATATACTGTTCATTTTGTCTGAGGCTGTGATAGCTCATTTGTGTCAAAAGTCTTATGATGCTGTATGCTCTACAGTTTGTCTCTACAGATTGCTTGAACTTTTCATATATTTCTCTCTCTTTATGAGAATGCATTGATCAATTGCACAAGAATGATAGATTAAATCTGCATTAATATTTCTACAGAATAGCATTACTTCCATATGGGTAGGCATTTAAGAAAATTGTCAATTCATGCAAAATTCTATACAAAAATCTCCGTATGAAACATCATTTTCCAAGGAGATAAGATTTTTTAAAAACAATATAAAATTACCCCCAAAGCCCGCCTAAGAACACAATTTTTTGTTTATTCAATAAGAAACTGTTCTCAGGCAGAGACTACTGCTACTGTATTTGGAAAGTACTTTGTAAATGAAAATGGGAACTTAAAAAACCTGTCATTTCAATTTCAAATGTATTCCTACCTTGGTAAAAGCAAGATCCATGAAATGAGAAATGGATGAAAATAATGAAAGACATTTGATTCAATAATTCCATTTGGTCCATTTCAAAACCGTTCACATCAAAAGATCTTCTCACCCAACTCTTTCCCCATTTTGCAGGAGTATTGGACGTTGCGTAGATAGGGATTGTTTCATTTTCATGTGGAGAATTTCTGTTATTAGCTCATACAAGTTGCTCTCATAGTAACAAAGAAAGGCGGGGAAAGTATATCCAAAGTAATTTGATCATCTTGATTCATAGTTTTGCTATTGGAGTTTAATCAAGGTGCAAGTAAAAGTGATGCTTCCACCATCCCAGCATTCCGAAGATTGCGTTCAAGAGTGGTTGCTTTAGCATTTTCTCCCTCTCTTGCCTTCCACTCTAATAGCATTTGATAGGCCTGTCAAAAAATATTTTCAAGTGAAACTATCATTAAAATAAATGAATATGAAACTGATTAACATTAAAACATGAAACAAACTAAGATAGGATGCCTAGTTACAAAAAAAGAGCGTATCAAGTTCTTAAATAACAGTTCAATTTTTATTTTTTTTTATAATATAAAATTTCACTTGAATTTTGTATTGTGCTCAATATTCAAAATTTGAACAGTGAGTTTAATAAAATTTAAAAAAAGAGCTTTTCTCAAGAATAATTATTTCAAAGAAAAAGATATTTTAAAAAAATAACCCCATAAAACAAAGACATAAATTGTTAATCTCTTCGTTTCAATCTCCCATCTCATACAAACTTATCAAAGTTTTTGCTCCGATTTTAAAGAGAAAAATATTAGATATACACTCAAACCTTGTTACACTGCCATCAGATATAATGCCATTCTCACCTACTGCCAAATTTTGCTGTGAAACGGATTGGCCACTATATAAAAACACTAAAAACCTCATTATACCACCATCCACAATCCACCAAAACTTTATCTGTAACAATACAATCATGATTTGCATAGTGTAATTCATTCACGTTATACCCCTAGCCTAAAATATTGTCATTACCATACGAAACCAAGATGAAATAGTCCTCAAACACTAACAAAATACTTTGTTCTCTTTACCATTGGGTCACTATATAGCTACCAGTTAATGTAAATGTAAATGTAAATGTAAAAATTACTTATATAGCGCCAATTTCCATCCCTGATGCTCAGAGGCGCTTTAC
>JAUEKZ010177743.1:0-14190 GCA_031471865.1 Melibe leonina | reverse complement strand
CTTTATTGATCCCTCAACGGGGAAATTATTTTACAATGTTACATACAGACATAGGGATGCGCCATAAGACAGGAAACTCTTACAGAGTTTACCTGAAAAATAGCATGATAATCGAGAATGGTTTTCCTTTTTTTTCTTTCAATGCTAAAGACACAAACAATCTTTAAGATTTGTCCATTCTTATACCAGATAATTCAGATTTCAGTGAACGGACATATGCCAAAAGTTTTGGCATAAGTCAGTTCACTGAAATCTGATTTATTAGGTAGAAGAACACGTACATTTTTAAGATTTCGCATATTTCAGTTTGGTTTGAATCAGACCTCGCTGTGAGAGGGTTAGAGGTGTGAAGTGGTGGTATGCTTGTACAGGGAGAGGGAAAACGTGTAGGGATGGGGGAAATATACAATGTAGTGGAGCGGACGGCTAAAGTGGTTAGGTCGCTGTCTCGTGCTGTTGGCCAGGCGATAGGTGCCGTAGCTGGGTGCCGGGTTTGATCCCATCTGGTAAATTTTATGTATTTCCGGTTTTTCTCTCCATTTTTCTGCGTTCTTTGTTTTTTTTCTCGTTTCTGCACTGCATATTATTTCAAGTTTTACTTGTTTCCTGTGACCGACAGCGCCTGTTCCCCCACCTTACCGTCACTACTGTACAATATAATATAGGCCATGCGGATAAGAAATAGAGCCAAACAAATTGAAGAAAAGTGAAAAAGAAAAGGGGGATATCTTGGTGCAAACGATAATGATCGACTGATTTTCCCCATTAGTATGTTGAATAAAGGTTATTATTTTTATTTTTTTTTACCAAATTCTATTTTGCATTACCCCGGTACTATAAGAAAACTGTTTTAAAGTGACATCAACCGACCGTCAAACAAAATACGTTAACACTTCTAGACTGCTTTTCAAAGGAAAAACAAAAGTAAGGAAAGAAAAATAAAGGATGAAAAAGGGAGGGGATTAAGGAAAGAAAGAAGGAAGAGAGAAACAAACAAACAGACCAATGAAGCTAGTATGAAGTCAGAGCAAACAGAGGGGTAGAAATTACTGAACTCTCTGATGGAACTTTGGGCCAAAACATCGCATTTCGAATTCAGGCGGCATAGCGTTGAACAGTGACCCCCTCGCCCTATCCACTCCTCCTGTCTCTCTTCTCTTTCTCTCATTGTCTCTTTCTCTATTTGTATCTGTTCTCTGTCTCTTTTCTCTTTCTCTCATTGTCTCTCTCTGTATCTGTCTCTGTCTCTCTTCTCTTTCTCTCATTCTCTCTCTCTCTCTGTTTCAGTTTTTCTTCTCTTTCTCTGTCTGTCTCTATGTTTCTTTTTCTCAGTGTCACCGTCTCTTTCTCACTTTCTGTTTCTTTCTCTGTCTGTTCGTCTTTCTTTCCCTCTGTGAATGCATCTCTCTGTCTGAATGTCTCTCTCTTTCTCTTTCTCTCTGTGTCTCTGCCGCTTTCTTTATCTTTCTTACCCTCTCTCTCTCCGTCCGTCTTTCTCTCTCTCTATTCTATGTCTCGCTCCCCGTCTCTCTCTCTCTCTCTCTCTCTCTCTCTCTCTCTCTGTCTCTTTATCCTTCTCTAATTTTATGCACCAGCCCCCCCTCTCTCTCTCTTCTCTCTCTCTCTCCCTGTCTCCCTATCTGGGACGAATGTGGCTTATCCTCTGTTCTACGTTCTCTGATATTCTGACACTCTGTGTTCATGGATGAAATTGAAAATTCTCCTAACATCAAATTTATGTACCAAATTTTTCTAAGTGTCTTATTTTCAATTTTGTTTGCTTTGAAATGTTTAATAGGAACCAGTGATTCCTAAGTTACGACTGTCTGGGACCTGTCAAAGAAACCTAGGCTTGCATGGAGCTCCCTACGACAAGTTTATCCACAGTTTTATCTACAGTCAGCATTTGTTGCCCTGGTTGCTGTTTTTATATCACAATGAAATGTCAGTACACGTCTTTGGGACGTATACAATTTGTTTTTTATGTTTTCCTCTTCTCACCGCATCAAGCATTGACGGGACCCAGATATTAGTCTGGTTACAAATGGAGCAATGAGACATTATTTGATACGTCGCTGCAACCCTGGTTAACCAACAGAGAACCAGGAGAGAAACTTTAATAGCAAGCAGGTTATCAGTCTGATGTCCAAAGTCTCTGAATTAGCGACAAAGCTTTGATTAAAAAAATTTTTTTTTTGCATTTGGGTCAGCTTATTAAATTTCCATGAGAGGTTGTTGTCAAAATAGAACAATAAAAAGAGGTTTCAAACACACACACACACACACACACACACACACACAAACACGCACACACACACACACACTCTCTCTCTCTCTCTCTTTCTGTCTGTCTGTCTGTCTGTCTGTCTCTCTCTCCTATAGCCAATATCACATACAATAGAAAAAGTAAAAATTCTCGCCACTATGTAGAGGTTTATGACTTATTACAACTCCACATTTATGAATGAAAAAGTCCATAATTGCATGCCCTTAAATTAACCAACTTTGAGAGGCTGGCGCTATAAACCTGATAATTCTGTTATGATAATTGTGCTATTAAACAATCTCTAGTTCTCCATCGAAGTATTCAGTGTCTGTGTCCACTCATTCGACTTCATTCGAGCGAGTGGAATGGGCCTTGAATAGCGTGGCTGCTCGTTGGATGACCCTGTCCCTGATTTCTACCTGTGAGTAAGTACATCAGCTCGCTAATCTCTCACTTTCCCCGTGTTGACGAGGTGCAATTTCCGTTTTCTCTTAACTTCTCTTGGTGCAATCAACAGACAGGAAGTCACCACTCCCAATTCAGGGGAAGCAATCCAAGTAATCTTGATGGGTTCTATTTCTTTTAGGTGTCCCGGTTTTGACCGTACAATTGCTAATATCATAGAATGGTATATAGTACTATTACAATTATATTCTTGAAAGGAATTTTTAGGAATTTTCGCTGATTACTATGAATGTTAAAAATCAAACTGATATTAAGTAATACTGAAGCTCCTTTCATTGTAAAATAACATTTGTACGCGGGCATGAGAAAATCAAATTATGGTTATATTTTATTATCTGTTCAGCGCCTTCAATTTAAATTTCATGACCTGACCACTCTTCCCAACATATTGTTCAAAATGTTTTTGGTGATTTTTGTTTCGTTTTTGGTTTTGTCAGTTTTAATGACCTTAATGCAGTGATTTCTCTGACGTCGTGTGTTTTTGCTATTTTTGTGAGCACAGAGCTGGGACTTGGCACACGACACTGAGTACCCCCCCCCCCCTCCACCACCAAAAGCTAACACCAACATCATAAAAAGCCCATAAAAAAGACAGGATTTCATGTCTTCAACTAACATGACGATTTCTAACATCATCCATAATTCAGGAAACACGGGATTTCTAGATGCTAGAAGAAAAAGATCTGACGCGACCCCTAAAAAAAGCAAGAAAAAACTAAGAACAATTATCATGATTTGTTTGTTCTCTGAAATTATTGAACTTAAAAAATGAACAAAAAAGCAACAGAGCAACAAGGACATGAAAACAAAACAACCTACCCCTTCCAAAAGAAAAAAACAACAACTTACAACAACACCAACACATGCAAACACATAAAACCAAACAAAATATATATATAAAAAAAACAACAAAAAAAACAAACCCCAAAACAAATGAAAACAAAACACACAAACAATAAAAAAAAGATATTGCGGTATAAAATTTAAAAACGACCAAAATGGAAACGAAGTAGTGAGTGCTTTGTCTGACTTTCTTCATAACTTATTCACGCTCACTCCCTCTCCACGGACTCTCAGCCATCGGCGTCGCACTTGTCGCCTCGTATCTCTTCCATACTGAATATTTTTTACAGGCTATTTATTTCTTGAAGCTGGTCTCATTTTTGATCAGCTATTTGGATCACTAAAACTGTTTAAGGACTTGTTTACTGCACCAGAATTTGCGATTGCGCAATAAATATGATACTCACCTCTACATGAGTGCGATAAGGGTTGGGTTAAGTATTCTGCGACCGTCAAGTGTCCTATCGGGATGAGCTCCGGCTTTATGGGCTAGTAGGCTCTTAGGACCGGTTTCATGACGCGAGACTAGATTTTTGTCAGAGGCTAAGTTCTAAATTTAGCTCAATGTAGGCTTCCTTTAATATTTTGACCCCTAAAAAAATTGAAAACAATTCACTCCGTACCGAAATCGTGCCAAATTTAGAACATAGTCTCGGACTAAACTTTGGTCTCGCGTCATGAAACCGGCCCTTGAAGATTTACTTAGATAAGAGGATAAAGATAAGGATCACCGTCGGATGTCGTGGCATTCGAAGACATTTTGATACAATTTGTGACATGAGACCATTACCTGCTACCGCCTGTGTGCACGCAGGGTGTTCATGCGATGAATGATAGATTTGAAAATCCTTCGCGAAATAAATCTGATGCAGTTGCTGAATGCTTTTGCCGAGGATTTTCTTAACTAGTTCCGGAAACTCCAATTTTTTACAAGGTATATTGGGAAATTTTAGATCTCCATTACCGTGTGAAATTATCATTAAAAAATGCAAGCAGGAAATTTCACACGCACATAGATTACAATTTTGTTTTCTGAACTTCCTGTATTGAGTGTGGGTAGAATCATTATTTAACATTATTTTACCGTAAATTCATAATCTTCTTATTTAGGTGGTCGGCCGGACTAGCGATCCTGGCGATCCGCCCGCATAAACCTTTGAAAGGAAAAAAGGAATTTCATTTGTTTTGTTATGAGATATAATGATATTGGCACCAATTTGTTTGGTCTATTTTTGCTCTCCCCCCCCCCCACACACACTGGACGGATTTTCATTCTTCGCTTCACAAGAACTTGGTGCTTGGACAGGTCCGCATGTCAGTCTGTCTGCCTGTCTGTGTATGAGTCGTGTGTTCATTTTACTAAGAATATTTCACTTATTATTATCACTTTCTATTGCTTTGTATTTTCTGTTTCTCTTTCCCCACCACCAAATTGGAAATTATACCCCAGGGCGTGGCTGGAAGAAATGCGATTAATGGGAGAGAGGAGAGAGAGAGAGAGAGAGAGAGGGGGAGAGAGAGGGGGGGGAGAGATGCAGAGAGACAGAGACAGAGAGAGAGGGAGAGAGAGACAGAGAGAGGCCCTAGAACTTTCAACAAACAAACAAAAAGACAGAGAGAGACAGAGAAAGATACAGAGAGAGAGAAACAGAGAGAGAGAGAGAGAGAGGGAGAGAGAGAGAGAGAGAGAGAGAGAGAGAGAGAGAGAGAGAGAGAGAGAGAGAGAGAGAGAGAGAACGATTTATCCTAAAAGAACCGTAATGAAAAGATCGTGTCCAATTGGTCCGATCAGTTTTGTTGTCATTTTTTATTTATTCGAATAATGTATGTATGAAATGTATGAACCCAACCGAGATCTCAGAATCCTTTTCTTCCGTCGCCCTTCCTCATTGGGTAGCATAGCGTCCGCCTCGTAGAGCCTGTGTTATGATAAATGCCCTGTTTCCTTGTGTCCGCAATGCGAGATGCGTGAAGAAAGTTTACATACATAATTTGACGGGTGTCAACGTGCGCACGATGAGTGATCCGTATTGCGTTAGGCCTTTTAGGACGATGGCTTGAATGTTCGAGTAGATGGTAGATTCGTATGATTTGGTTCCAACCTGACGTATCCCCGTCCGCGGGCGAAGCCTGCATCATTCGGTTAAAAGGGTGGCACTCCGGGATCGACACGCGAGGGTCGGTTCGGAGACCTTGGTGGAAACCCTGAGACGACCGTTTTGAGGCGGTCGATTGCCCCATGGCTAAGAGCGAGCGCAGGCGCCCGCTCGTCACCACGGCTTTCCGAGGCTGTGGTCGAATGTTCGAATATGCATCACACAGCTATGCTGATACCGGAAGTTAGAAGTTTACGCGCATTTCCCCCCAAAAATCTGCGAATTCCAATAAAAAAAATTATCCGTGATTTCTAAGATCTGCAAGCTTCTACAATTTTTTAATGACATGTATGTGCCGTGTTTCCACTCTATCATCACTTCCGCTAAATTGATCATAATTACCGAACTGCAAGATTTCATCAGATGTGTTTTATAAACGAAACAGGAAATATATATGTTGCATCATCATCTTCAGCAGGTCCATACGTACCTGCTGAAGATGACGCAACATGTCTATTTCCTGTTTCGTTTATAAAACACATCGAATGAAATATATAATAAAAGCAAATTGGTTATATAGAAGGGGGAACAGGTTCACAGCTTTAGAGAGGAAATGCAACATTGCACAATCAAGGGCTTTCTCACATACCAATTGTCGGGATTCTGATGCGAACATATATAATTCACATCCTTACGACATAACAATGTCTTCCTTCTCTCGGGTATATGAGATGGCGAAACCAAACGCCGCCCAAAATATACGGATTCATTCCTTCGTGTTTTTTAAGAACACCCAGACACAATCATTTGTTTAATCGGAACAATCTACTTGATTTCGCAATTTAATCTCAACGTCTACTTTCACAATGCGATTCGTTGTTCTTTTCCTGGACGGGGGGTAACTTGATACGCATTGCCACACACACACACACACACACACACACACCCACAAGCACAAACACACACACACAAACTTTCACATACACATACACACACAAACACACACACACACACAAACATACACACATACACAAACACACACATACACATAGAAGTACACACACACACATAAATACACACATAAACACACACGCATACACACACAAAACAAAACAAAAACAAAACTGTAATCTAACAACAACCCAACATCACCAACAACAACAACAGAAAATAGAAGAAAAAGAAGAGAAAAAAAAAAGAAGAAAAAGAAGAAAAGAGGTAGAGAAATCCTTAAAAACTGTATTCTACAGTGCAGTCCTATTCATCCGTATTATCACAATATCGTGAAGGATCTACAATGTCACTAGTTATTATCAAGTCACAGTGACATTAATAACTTAATAACTTATCAGGGCAGTGACATATGTCAGAGTGTATGTGTGTATGTGCTTGTGTGTGTGAATATGTGTGTATGTGCTTGTGTGTGTGTGTGTGTGTGTGAGTAATTGTGTGCATGTATGTGTATGTATGAATGTATGTATGTATGTTTTTATATATGTATCTGTGTGCATGTGTATGTGTGTGTGTGTGTGTGTATGTGTGTGTGTGTGAATGTGTGTGTGTATGTGTGTGTGTGTGGTAGACTGATTATGTTGGTATTTTCTTCCCAACAAGCCCTCGTTCATCATTGTATTATCTGTGTGCAGTATCTGTGGTACACTAACATAGTCTATAAGTCTGCTTGTCTGTCTATCTGTCGGTCTGTCTCCATATCTGTCGGTCTGTCTCTATATCTGTCTGTCTGTCTCTCTATCTGTCTGTCTCTCTATCTATCTGTCTGTATATCTAGCCCTTAGACTATTCCTGACATCCAGCATGTCCCCAGAGTGTTGGTATAACTTATCGAAACAGGACTCTGTGTCCCCCCCCTCTCTCTATTTATATATCTTTCTGTTTCACACATACACAAACAAAAAACAACCAACCGACCTAACAAAAAAAAAAAAAAAAACGAGAAAAAAAAACCGAACACTAGTTAAGAAATAGAGACGAACAATATATAAAAAGGTAATCCGCAGTCCAGTTAGAGGGAAAATGTCAAAGTGTGCAACAGAGTTTCTATCTCTATTTGGTAAGATACAAAAAGTCTAATAAATGAATTGAATAAGGATGTTATCAGAGATAGACGTAACCGAAGAACTACTGATTCTTGACTTACTTCCCTTAGATACCTTTCGCGTCTCGGCCCAAAAGGTCGAGTCGCTTTGGCTGTCTCTAAAACTTCTTGTGTAAGTTCTCTCCAGGATTCACGATCCTGTGCTAGTGTTCTCAGGTTTTCGAGGTTCTCTCTCGTTCTAAGAGAACAAAATACTATACTACTGCCCGGCCGCGCAAACTGGGGAATATGAGGGAGTTTTACCACCGACGCAAAACAGCTCGATTGCAGTGTCGTGTCTCGGGACCGATTTTTGTTTTCTCGATCATATATAATCGATGGTTTCTGGTGCCTATTTTGTCCTTTTTATTAGGACGTTGGTAGTCAAAGAGCTATCACAACTAACCCCCTCCCTTCAAAAAATAAAATAAAACCACCCTCTCTCTCCCCCCCCCAATAACCCCCCCCCCCCCGCCCACGCAATCACTGACGTTGTACCCTTGGGTAATGTTCTTTACTTCACTAACCCAAATTACGGCGCTGCACTGTAGTTGCCACATAGAATGTACCAGGCCCGAAAGACAACCAACCCCCCGAGGACATTTATAATGGACTTATTTATTTATGTAATACTATCACTCTTGCTCTACTAAGGATCAACCTTGCGGGCATACTGCAGTACGCAAGAATTATCTTTTTTTGCCGCCTATCTCAGAAGTAGGTCGTCTGGCAATTTATAAGTGTTAATGTACCTGAGAGGATTTGATTTGCACGTTTTTTAATAAACCCCCCCATCCCTTCCCTTCTCAATCACCCCTCCCACCTCACACGTTTTATTTTGGGGGATATTTATTTTTTCATATATTTATTCCGATCATCGCATTACAAACTTGTGTGATAATTCATCATCCCACGCTGTGCAGGGACGAACAAACAAAATAATTCATTTTTGCCATATAAATGCAAAATCGATGTTCGTTTATCTCTCTCCCCGCTGACAACAAAATTCCTATATTTCTGGCCGTTCTAGTCATACATAATTTCTTGTTTCTCACCCCACGAAATTTGTTTAGCGAATTCCTAAAATTAAAAGCGTTCGTGCTCATTCACTCACCCACCCACTCACTCACTCACTCGCTCACTCACTCGCTCACTCACTCACTCTCACTCACTCACTCACTCACACACTCACTCACTCCCTCACTCACTCACTCACTCACTCATTGTTTCACTCAATCCCTCACTCACTCACTCACTCACTCAGCACTCACTCATTCACCCACTCATTCATTCACTCACTCACTCACTCACTCATTGACGCACCCACCCATTCACTCACTCAATCACTCACTCACTCACTCACTCATTGACTCACCCACCCACTCACTCATTCACTCACCCACCCACTCACTCATTCACTCACTCACTCACTCATTGACTCACCCACCCACTCACTCATTCACTCACTCACTCACTCACTCACTCACTGACTCACCCACCTACTCACTCACTCACTGACTCACTCAATCCCTCACTCACTCACTCTCTCATTGACTCACCCACCCACTCACTCATTCACCCACTCACTCACTGACTCACCCACCCACTCACTCACTCACTCACGGACTCAATCACTAACTCCCTCAATCCCTTGACTGTGAAGTCGTAGGGAAGACATGGAGGATGACGTTGTAAACCAGGGCTCGCCAATTGGGTCTGTCTTCTGCTAACCGTATCCCCTTCGCAGCGAGGTCTGATTAAAACTCAACTGAAATATGCAAAATCTTGAAAATGTACGTATGTGTTCTTATACCAGATAAATCAGATTTCAGTATGAAATATCAGTTAACTGAAATCTGATTTATCTGGAATATGAACCGGCAAATTTGATGATTTTGGTGTCCTTAGTATTGCAAGATTCATAGTTTGGGGCTGTCGAGACGGTTCCAACCGTTAATGTTGTCCATCCAGCTTTTGGGTTGCCAGCCTCGTCACCTGCCACCATCTAGTGTCCCTTTTTGTAATGGCAACTTATACGAATATATTGTATTCCATTACATAATACATTAGTTGGGACATACCAACAATGTGATAAATCATGGGAGGTAAAGATTCTTTTGTTCATTTAATGGACACATTATCAAGCAGCATGCTAGTATTGCTAGCAGACTGCTTTTCAACCAAATACTTTGAGGCCGAAGAATATAATTTTGGTTTGAACATTTGTTAACGATTGGGAGAAAATACCGAGGAGATAATGTTACTAATCTACTTGTATAGAGTGAATGGCATAGAGGAAAGGCAAGGACCACTTTCGACTGCTTATCATTACTTTACTTTCTAACTTCACATAACGTCACAAAGGTTTGTGCTTTTTCACTACTCTTTCCCCTTCCCCCTCCCACATTGGTCTAACTGGACAGCCGTTGTCAAAGGATAAACAAAAATCGAAAGGTGTTTGGTGTTACAATTTAGCTGTTTTTCTTAAATTTCTTCTCTCCAAGAGCAATTTTCTGAATTTGTATTACCTGTTTGCACTGGGGCGGTATATAAGGATTGTTTCAATATCAAAATCGACCTGTAGCGAGCAGGAGGCGGCACCGTGACACACCCACACCCAGTTTGTTTTATAGATATTAATGATGAATAGTCATTGCGTTCTTCTTCTACTTAGTTAGTTGTCTTCAGATGCCGACGAAAAGATCTTGTTGATCTTTAGTCTACTTTGTGTATGTGCATGTGTCTCCGCAGTCCAAAGCTGGAGGCTCTAATGCGGTTGTAGGTGGGATTGGGAAAGCCAGCTGTAGGGACAGGGACGGTCAGTGGCATCTCGGTAACGACGCTTCCCGTCGCTTCGGGGCGTTGTCGTCTAGCAATGATTCAGGAAAGACTCCACTGCCCCCCTGCGCTCCTTGTTAGGGCTCGCCATTTGGGTCTTTTCCCTGCCATGCCCTCGAGTTGTTTTGACTGGAGGAGACCAACCCACTTGAGGGTGGCCTTATTGTCATGGTGTTACTTCACGCATACTAATCATGGAGAGTTCTTATTGTGTGCATCTCTCTGTGTAGGTGTGTGTGTGTGTTTGTTTGTTTGTTTGTGCATGTTTTTAGATGCGAATGGCGAGAAAAAGGATAATGTGTATTGTGTGTGTGTGTGTGTGTGTGTGTGTGTGTGTGTGTGTGTGAGCGAGAGAGAGAGAGAGAGAGAGAGACAGAGAGACAGGAGGGAGAGATGGAGAGGCAGAGGAAGAGGGAGGGAGACGTGGAGAGAGATGGAGAGAAAGAGGAAGAGGGAGAGAGAGAGGAGAGAGAAATTGGAGAGGCAGATAGATGGAAAGAGAGAGAGAGAGAGAGAGAGAGAAAGAGAGAGAGAGAGGACCAGGGACATATTTGGAGAAACTAAATAATAGACAATCCATACACTTTATGCCAACATTAGAAACCGTGTCGAGAAATGGAGCAATTAAGGTAAGTTTTACCTTTCTACATATGTGTTCATAGAAACCCTGTCCGCTCCCCACCCCCGAAAAAAAGAAAAAGAAGAAGAAAAGAAAACAAACAAACAAAATAATACCCCCATCCAAAAAGAAAAATACGAAAAAAGAATGGAAGAAGGGGAAGAAACGACAGTCTAGAAAAACGGGACGGGGCCCGGGGGCCGGCCATTTTTTCAGTTTTATTTTAAGGAGGTTTGCAAACAAAAGCCATGATTGAATGGCCTCTGTGGTTTGAGGCGGTGTGGACGGCACAATCCTTTCCTGAACACAGGTATCATCAAGGGACAAATAGTGGAAACAAAGAGAACGATGACCTCGAATGAAAATCCTGTCCATTTTCATCTGTAAATATTTGATCAGACACGTCGATTTGCTCTCTTCCCCTCCCCTCCCATTCCTTTCCTTGCCTCCTCATGCTGCGGCTTTAGAACATTAATTTTGATTCTCATATAGCCCTATTTCTGATTTAAAAAAACGTACAGTTTGCAGACGTCTTTGGTAAAACAATTTGAAAACAGTGTCCCACAAAATTATTTTTTTTCCACTACGATAGTGATCTACAATTGTACCAAAGGGCCACAGCCAGGCAAAAAATATTAAGATATTAAAAAAAAATCTAGACTCGCCATTAGTTTGGAAATTATGAAGTGATCGGATGAGGATTCGAACTCGATACTTTTGTTTTATATTACTTTGACCACCCGCTAAGGTTAGCTGGCTTTTTTTCTTCTTCTTATCGACAACCCCCCCCCTCCCCCAACAATAACGTACAACCGAGAAGAGTGGCGTACCATTTCAAGTTGACCTCTACATAAGCGATTTCACCGGAAGTAAGGAAGTAGAAACAATGCATTTTTCACATCTCTATTTTCAATGCACGTCCCACACTTTCCTGCTGCGCGTACAAGAACATAAACTTTAACCTTTGATGAAGAAGGTTACACTGATGTCACATTTAGCGAGACTATGATAAATATGGCAATCAAATTTAAAGAAAAACTATTTCATGATGACCTAAAAGTAGCCCGTGTATGTGTTGATGGACGTCAAAACAAGATGCGTTCTCAGTGTCTCTAAACCAAGTGACTTCCGGTTTTCGCCACGAACGAGACAAGTTAACATTTAAAGGTTTCAGAATCCTTCGAACGGTTTGAAAGACCCTTATTATAAAAAAATACTCAATAGAGAGTTATTTTTTTGGTTTGGTTTTGTTCATGTTGAAGTGAAAGCAGGACCGCCGCCCCCCCCCCCCCTTTCGCAACATCGGTTCTGTTGAATATCATGTAAAAACATGAAGTTGTGAGGCATCGAACTTGTTTTCATTTTCCATACCGGATTTATTTTTTCTGATCAACTCGTTCTTATATTGTTCGGTTTGGTCAAAATATTCTTGTCATAGGAACATCTTAAAACAAAATTAACATGTTATTAACATAAGTGTCTATTACTGATTTTTACAACAAAAATGTTCATTCAATTTGTTGTTGATGGTTGGTTTGTTTTTTCCTGTGTAACGCTCTTTTTTTGGTGATATCAAAGGCAGAGCTCTCTAGACATGTTAACCAGCTGCCATACAGGGATTAAACAGAGGGCGCAGACGGATATCTCCTCTAGTCACAGTATACTGCCACCGGGCCAACCAGTCTTAACTCTTCCTATAATGCCAAGTAAAATGATGTAGCAGCTGCTGAATAAATATCGATGTAAACGTCTTAGGAATGACGCAGCAGGGTGTGAACCAGCCATCTACCGGTTGCCAAGCGATCACTCTACCTCTAGAGCTGCGGTGCTGGTCACATAGATTCTTACCGCCTCTGTATTTCGTCATTGTCAGCCCTTTCACAGCGGGGTCTGATTCACACCAAAGTAGTAAGACATTTAGAACCTAATGGTCCATAGACCCGGAGCTCAACCCGGTTTTGTAACGTGAAGCGGAAAAATGAAATTGATAACCACCCTCTGGATAGGACGCTAGTCTATCGCAGATTGCTCTCCCCAAACCAAATTTCGGATTGGTACCCATTTTACACCTGGGTGGGGTGAGATAAATGGTGTAAATTTCCTTGCCCAAGGAAAAACCGAAGTGCCACTGGTAGGAATCGAACCTGGACCTCTCGGTTTCTGTGCTGCATCGCTACCAGTTAGGCCACCGCGCCTACCAAAACCAAAGTGAAAAATGATAATTTATTGATTTTTACACGTTCTTCTACAAGATAAATCAGATTTCAGTAAACTGACATGCCAAAAAGCCTGTAATTCAGTTAATTGAAATCTGATTTATCTCGTAGAAGAACACGAAACTTTTAAAAATTTAGATATGTGCTTGGTATAGTTTGATTAGAAATAAGCTTAGCATTGAATGTGTTAGGGTATGTCTACTTGCACATTGGCAAGGTATGCAGGTACTCACCACTCATAAAATTGTATATCAAAGGGTTGAGAGCGCTGTTGAAGTAGCACAGCCAGTGGGCAAACATGAAGACGATGGGCACGATCGGGGAGTCCTCCAGACTCTGTAACAGCTTTAGAACCCTGCCGGAATAAACAAAGAGAGAGAGAGAGAGATAGAGAGTGAGAGAAAGAGATAAAGAGATGGAGATAGGGATTGAGAGAGAGATAGAGAGAGAGAAAGTGAGAGAGATAGAGAGGGAGTGAGAGAGATATATATAGAGATAGAGAAAGATAGAGAGAGATAGAGAGAAATATAAAGAGAGAGATAGAGATAGAGAGAGAGAGCGAGAGATGATATACCAACCATTTCAACGCTAATGACACCAAAATCTTGAATAATTTCCTGTTCTTATACCAGATAAATCAGATTTTAGTGAACTGACATATGCCAATCGCCTAAATTTCACTCACTCACTCACTCACTCACTCACTCACTCACTCACTCACTCACTCACTCACTCACTCACTCACTCACTCA
>JAUEKZ010177732.1:0-14192 GCA_031471865.1 Melibe leonina | reverse complement strand
TTTTGAAAGGATGCTTTTTTTTAACAAACTTTCCTTTATATCATTGTGCCCATTTCCCAGGATTTGATGGCTGCATTGCGTGATCCAGATAACATTGAAGAAGAAAATAAAGAAGAGGAAGAACCAGAAGAAGCTTATGAAGAAGATTATACTTACCCTCCTACTCCAGGTAAAGAGCAAATACTTAGGAGTGAGTGTACAAAACTATAAGACCATTCTTTTTTGTCTTCCTTTTTCAAGCTTTTGAATGTGGGCAGTCTTTTCTTTCCCTCTTTTCATTGAAAAAAAATCAATATATTTTTTTAATTAAGGATGGAGTAGGCACATATCCCAGCCATCTACCTTAATGAGATTAAATTTCATTGGGATAAATTTGTTTTCTCTTGTTCATGAGAAACAAAATATTGGTTCTAGACTTATCAATCAATTTGACAAATCTTTTTTCAAGACAAGAATTTTTCTATTAACCCTTTCAATGCTGAGGTTTTTTCTCAAACTACTAACTAGATACATCGAAATCATCCCGATAAATCAGAATTCAGTGGACTGACATATGCCATATAAAGAATCGTGACACAAATAACATAAAAGGTTCCTTGGAAGAAGTTTAATTCAGTCTAGACGTCTAAATATCCAACATGCTCTACCACCTATTTGCCATCTTTCTTCTTCGCCTTATGTGGCAACAACTCCTCATTGAAATTTAATCATACTTTAACACAAAGGCTGAAGAAAATGTTGTGTTGCTACTTCAAAGGAGCAAGACAAAATATGTGTTTTTCCTAGGTGTTATTAAAGAATGAGCACAATGGTAGGATTGCCTGCTTGCTTTTTCCTTGATTTATGAGTTCCACTAATGTGGTTGTGATTGGTTATGTTTGGTTGAAGGAACATATTACAAGCCACATTGCTCCATTTGTAACAAGATAAGCTATCCCCTGGCACTGCATGATGCAGTATTAATGGTAGGGGGGGGGGGAGAGAAAAGATGAACTTTCAGAAATGAGAAAATTATTATAGTAGGACTAGACCACCCGACCCGCATCGCTGGGTTCACTTTCATTATATACAAGATATTCACAGAAATTTTAATCCAACAAAGTCTCTCCATAATTCATGGATTGTCCTTGTCAATGTATGCAGAAGGCAGAAAGATAACACATATACCTATTCCATGAATTGAGTGCGGGTAAGGTATACAATATTGTCTATATCATCTGAGAAGCTGTGATCGGGTTGCTGGATAATGCTTTCTTTTGTTCAGTTGAACGCCCGATGTTTAATTCTTGTCCGTTTTTAAAAGAAATGAAAGCACCTGGCATACTGATTCAGGCACCTTTTCCCCCTCCTTCTCCTCCCCCCCCCCCTCTCTCTCTCTCTCTCAATGTCCGCAAAAAAACAAAAAAAGGATAGAGAGAGATGGTAATTGTGGGTGTTCTTGACACAAAACCAATGTTTAACATCACTGTCTTGTTACAACCATAAAAATTTGTTGGAATATAACTAATGATAACAAATAAAACGAAATTTCCGCGTGTTTCTTTCATTGTAGGTTTTTATAAATGGTTCAATACAAAACAGAAAGTAGACCCACTGCAGGTGATAATGACTGCACACGTTTTGATGCGCAAAAATGCACTTCTTTGTCCCGCCACAAAACAACAAAGGAATGGCGTTAAAAATTCTAATGGCTTCTGGAAATATCGCCAAATTTTTGTTTGTTTAAAATGCACTTGTTTAAAATGATCGGAACTGTTTAACTTTTCCAAGATGGATTAAAATGTTAACCGTTTGGACACTCGTGGAGTTTCTAGGTGGTTTGTGTAAAAAGCCTTTAGCGTTATTTCATAGATACATAAATAGATAAATGTATATATAGCTAGAAACAGATGTAAATTTTTAGTATATTGATGACATAGACAGTGCTACCAATGTTACATTGTATTCTTACGCATTTTCATTCATGGTCTGCTTGTACACATTTTGCAGAGGATTGTACTCATTAATGAATTTCTGTAATTAAAAAAATAATAGAAAAAAAACGATTAAAAAAGATTAACTTCATGCAATTTTTCAGTGTACCTACTTAAACACTTAAATTTATTTCATGACCCAGAAGTTCATCTGGAGAGTTCAATGAAATATTATTTATTGGTTGGGTCATATTGGATTTGTATGTCAATGCTAGAAGCCAATACTGGTTATAAAATATTTTATGAGTGTAAGTTTATTCATTGGTTTAAATTTTGATTATATATGTATTATCGTATAATTTTTTCATCGGAATTTGCGTTTGTTATTGGAGTCTACTCACTGTTCATCCATTCATTCATTATCCATTGTCCTTCTTTGCTAGCCTTCGTTAATATCAATTGGAGTTTGAAATAAATTAGTGATTTTTTACCTTTGTGATGCGGATTGTACATATTTTAAAAAAATCTTACTCATTTTGACTTTCCATTGTACACATTTTCATGGACTAGGATTGGCAGCCCTGTATAGACCTGCTGTATTTTGATTTGAGGTGGCTATTCATGCTCTTGGTGCATGCTATTTTTTCTCTTCTTTTTCATTCATTGTACCTATCATCTCTTTCAGATTTGACTGAATGGGAAGACTTTGAAGAAGATGATGACATCGTAGATCTCAGAGCTAATGATATTCTCGGAGGAATCTTTAAACTCACTCTCCTCCATATGCCACCACAACCAAAGACAGTTGGCAAATGGACTATAACTCAAAGTAAGCCCCATTATGGTTAAACATTTTCATGTTTTTCATGTTGGTCAGATATCATTTGTTTCTTATAAATCTTAATCAAACATTTGATTGCTTCCACTCACAATGATTCGTATCATGCCAGGGTTGTTTTTTTTTAAAAATTTTTTATTTTGTATGTGCTTGAACGCAAATTGTTTTCACAGTCAAAAACACAATATTTTTATTGACAGTGATGGTTGACACATGGTTTGCTGTGCAAATGAGTATAAAAAGGCCTCTAAAAATCTCCTTAGCTTTAGTATGTTGTGCCATCCGCCACTTTATATGACAATTATGTAATGTTAAGTTCTATCTAGAAATGGAGCATTTGAACAGATAATATGTATTTGTTGCCAAGCGCAGCCAAAATAATGCCAGGAGAGAAAAATGGATCAAGACTCAAAGCTGTGAATGGATCTGCCCAGTATTCAAATCTTGACTCCCCATTGAAATGTCTTGGCTGGAACCTGGCCATTCTGAATCAACTGAAAGATTGTGTATGTCCTGTGTTAAGTTAGATATAGTATATCTACCAAATATAACACTGGTTTGAGTTAGAAAGTGTGGCTTAGACTACTTAGAGAACTCAAAGTGTTCAGTAACAAAATGCTTGAAACTTGGAGCTACATTTATGATTGCTCTGCTGATAATTGGATTCATTTTCATTATCTCTGAAATGTTTTTTTGTGCTTTTGTGAAGTGGTGGAGCCTGCAGAGTTACATCCCATGGAATACACAGCAGAGATGCCCCCACAAAACGCTGAAGGAGCAAAAGAGTCTAAGGAGAACAAGGACAAGAAAGATGAGAAAACTCCTATTCAAATATCAACAGTGTGAGAAATTTTCTGAGGGTGTTTGAATTATCCCCTTTTAGTGTTTCTGTCTGTGTGTTTATGAATCTTTAGAGAGTCTCTATTGTAAGATGCTAATCTATAATATTCAAATGGACTGCTCAGCCTGTGGTAGAGTAAGGAAAAGAAAGGCTATAAGTAACAGGCATTAGAGAGACAAAGACAAAATTACGTCAACGTCTCCTCAGGGCAGACACAACAAACAAAATAACGAAAATATTAGTAAATAATATTTAAAACGTGCTCATCCGTTTAGAGAGAGAAAAAATAGGATGATCGTCAAATTTGTGGAGATGGGGTTCAAAGACATAAAGTGTATATAATATTTGAAGAATTGGGAACAAAAATCATTGTTATTGAAAATAACCTAGGTTTATTATTAATATTATCTCATTTTGGTCATCTACAACTTCAATAATGAACAAAAGAGATTGAGTAATTGACAGGCCAAGAAGGCCCAAGACAAGACAAGATGTAAACAGCTTTTGGTTTTAGGCCTTCATCAGGACAAAGACAAAAAAAACCCCAGGAAATGTAGAAGTATGATATAAAATGATATAAATATACCACACACAAAGGTTGCCTTCATCTTGTCCTGCATTTGTCACTGTCAATCAACTACTCAATCTGTTACTGTTATGTTCATCATTTATAGGCCAAGCAGTTCTCTCTCTCTCTCTCTCATCCTCTTTTTATGTCTCTCTCTCATTCTCTTTTTATGTCTCTCTCTCTCATTCTCTTTTTATGTCTGTCTCACTTTCTTCTCTCTTTCTCTCTCTCTCACTCATCCTCTTTTTATGTCTCTCTCTCTCTCATTCTCTTTTTATGTCTCTCTCTCTCCTCTCTCTCTCTTTCTCTTTCATCCTCTTTTAATGTCTCTCTCTCTCATTCTCTTTTTATGTCTCTCTCACTCCCTTCTCTCTCTCTCTCCTCTCTCTCTCTCTATCTCTATCTCACAACAGCTTGTCCAAGAAATGACATTCAAAGGGTTTAATCAATAATTTTCCCTTGGCTTGACCATCAAATATTTCCTTAGTGAATTTTGTAACAAGTGAAACAATATGTGTAATGATAGGTTGCCAAGGAGTATTTGTGAGATATAGCATGTATTGAAAAACACTAACTAGAAACTGAACATGGGGTCTGCCTTCAGTGTGTGAACCAAACTTTCTTTCTTTCTTTCTTAATCAGTTTACCTTTTATACCTTTCGGTGTAAGGCTTAGGCTTTGTAAACCAGGTGAACCAAACTATGGATCAAAATAATCACTAATTCAACATGGATTTTTTAAAGAATGTTATACCCTTACTCTTACAGAATTTTCACTGACATAACAAGTTCATCATATTACTTACAGTACCTACAAAGTTTTGTTCAATAACAATAGGATTGTGTCTTCTCTAGATTACCAAAGGATGTGATGTTTCTGGAAGAACCCCAGGTTGCTCGTTGGAACTCAAAGAAGAAGATGTGGTCCACAGAGGGCTTCTTTGACTTGAGTTTCAATGAAGGTACTGCGAGGTCATCTTATTTGAGTATACAGGACTCAGTAAGGCTGCATATTACTATTACTATATATGTGCATTCATTTTGAATCAAGGAAAAGCTCTGAGGGGTATTTTTTAAATGATCACATCAGTAGAATTAGTCAGTATTATAGTTTACCTAAAAGTTTAATTTTGTTTTGTTTTGCTATAGGAGCGTGGTTGCTGCCCTATGTTACATGAGGAATCCAGACATTTAAGTCATGTAATAAATACTGAATTTTTTCTGGTTATTTTGACTGATTATTGACTCCACTTTTCTGTTTTATCAGAAGCTCGCACCTTCTCCTTCAAGACCCTCCAGTTTGGAACTATGTGCTTCCTTCAAGACTCCCACATCAATATGCCATTCCAGTCATGGGAAATAAGACCTCACAGTGTCAATTCAGCTCTGCTAACTATCATTGCTGCCATTGTGGAAATTGAGATTGAAATCAAAGTGAGAGGATATTTGAGAACTTTATAAGGGAGATTTTGTGGCTTAGTGCCACCTTGATCAACTTTGATAATCATAAAAATTATGCAAGGGTGCCAACATTGTCTACTTTGACGATAGTTGAAACCAGCATAGATTTGATGTGAATACAAAAAAGTACCATGTTATAATGAATAGGCAGTGACTTCCTTTGATTGTGTTTACATTGAGGAAAAGAGCTGAAGTATTTGTGGGTTACACTTTGACAGCGGTTGACAGGGTTTTGTTGTTGAAAAAATAAGGATAATTTTAAAAGATACCTCCATATTTTTTAATATTATCAAAACATTTTGGTAGATGATTTGCTGAACTGTTGTGAACGCCTCTGACTCTGAGGATAAAAAAAAAAAGTCTAGATGTGTTGTTTTGGGATTTCCCTTCAACCTTGACAAGTTCCCAACTTGATAGATTGTTGATAACCATTCTTAATCTTAAAGTTTCTTCGGACTTCTCAGATCAGATCAGTCAGTTTGGTTAAAATTAGAGGTTTTGTTATGAATTTTAGTAGTCTCCCTATGAAATATCTATAGAAAAGTTTTTTATTGTGATTTAATTGTTTGTGGTGTTGGGTCTTAAAATAGTATGAATGCTTTTAACATAATCGATCATTGCTTGCTCATTGTGCAAAACAGGCTGGTAGTGGGAGAACTAGAATAAAAAATAGACCACTAATAAGATGGCTTTTTGGCCAAATGGCTTGATTTAAACGGTGTTGAGGAGAGAATGTCAAAGTCCTTTTTTCAAGGGACTGTTAGAATTAGTGACAACTGCCTACAATTATCAAATAGTGAGATGGATCATTATTATTGTTTAGAAGTGAAGAACTTGTTTTAAAAAAGGAGAAAGTCCATTTTCCCAATAAAAATATGATGCTTTTGGATTTTTAGATTCTCTTTTATGAAAAAAATGAAAGAAAATTTGTGTTATTTTTTATAATAATTTCTGATCTTACAATAATGAATCCTGGTGAATCAAACTAAAGACCACTTTGAATTGATTCAGGTCCTAGCAATGCATCTATACAAAGCAATAGTGGGAGATGTCACTGCTGATGTAATGTTAATAATGTCACAATAGGTCTGGATTTACATTTTTCATGAAGACATACAATATCAGACTTTTTTCTTTGTCTACCTAAGTCTTTCTGAACTTTGTGGTTTAAATTGAGACAAACCAAAATTCTAATGAATTATCTAGGGGATTTTTGATATGCCCACTCAAGCCCTTAGAACCTACCTAATTTGAACTACCCTTTTTCAGATTTTTTCTGTATCTAGAGAAAAAACCTTTTTGCATGACACTCTTAGATTACGATTGTTATTATTATTATTATAATTATTATTATTACCACTATTATTATATGATTTTTTTAAATTTATAAAACAATAAAAAACAAAATCATCTGATTATATTATATCTTTCCATGATTCAGGATGCTCTTTGCTGTCTTAGTCAACCTCAAGATAGACCAGAACTTGATTCCATAAGAAATAAATGGGTGACTCCACAAGAATTGATAGTGGTATGGCTTATGGTTTTCATTCTAGTTGTGTGTGTATGTGAGGGGGGGGGGAGATGGGGTGGAATATGCAATAACTATAATTTCAATTCTTTATTGTTTTGAATAATAAAGGCTCTTCTTTTGAGTTATTTTTCTCCTGAACGGTGTTACTTTTAACTCACTCATGCATCGATTATTCCCTGAGGGCATGCCAAGCAGAGTTTGGTTGATGACACTTTGACACCCCATCTCTCTGTTACTATCTCGCTAAAGCTGTGCGTTGTATTTCAAACACGCACAGAAATCATTTGTCCTTTTTCATGATTTTTATAAACCGGAAATAATCAAATAGTAAGTCAAAATCTGTGACAAAGTTCAAGCTTCTTGTCGTACTTTGAAGCCATGCTGAAGTTATCATTGTTTCCACTGTGTTTACGCTATTCACAACGTTTTTATGTTGTTAACAAAATTTTGTTGAATTTGAAGTTATCTTCTAATGTTTTTTTTAGCTTGATGTGGTATCAATACAATTATGTGAAAACAATTCTTGCAAAAATGGAACTGTTATCGAATTTTGAGAAGCCACTGCACATTAGGTAACCAGGATAATTGCGTATGGATTTTTGAATGGTAAAGATCGTCAGTTGAAGTTTCACATCTTAAATTTAAAATTAATTGCATGCATATTTTTTGTGCAGTGAAAGTCTGAAAAAGGGCAAAAAGCTCAGTCCACATGGAATAGCGAGCTAAAAATATCTCTGTCTCAAGTGACTTAGAATATCATCATCACTTAGAAACATTAAAAGATCGATTTCCAACTTTCATTCCTTTGATGAGATTAATTTCATTTTAAACAGAGAGGGAACTACTTTGGAAGGGATACAGATCCACACTGTACTGTGTACAAAGATGATAGAATATCATTTGTTTCACTATTTGTAGCTGTGGTGAACTATTTGCTTGAAGGAGAATTCTTTTTTCATGTCTTTCTCTATGATCTGTCATGGCTGCTCTCAACAATACTGCTATTATTAGTGGGAGGCTAGGAAAAAATAATGTCATTAAGTAAGATGAATGTGTAGTATTTAGTAATTGCTACTCTCTGGACAGGGTGCCAGACTATGGCACCCATCATGGAAATTAAGGTGTGTGACCATTTACATAAGGAGTAAAGGTAACCGTTAGAGTGAATTTGACTGCTTTAGGGTATTCCATGGAAGGATACAAACCCAGCATGGATGGGGCTCAGTGTTGCAATCGCTATCCCCCTGACCACTGTCCTTCTATGCTTTTGTTTCATACATGTTTTAAAGGAGTCCCTGTCCCAAACCAAAAACTTATACATCCCTACCTCCTCAAAAATAGCCCACTTCAATGAAAAAAAAATATATTTCAAACTTTACCAGATGTTGAGGAAGGCTGGTGTTAACGTTTTCCCAAGTGAGGATTCATCAAAATATGTGAATATCCAGAACAAGGTAATTCAAGATTTAAAAGCAATTCTTATGTTTCCACTCTTTGAATTTTTATTGGCTTTGCATTGATGTCTGTTGTTAAAAAAAATTAATAAGATTCATAACAGGCTGATTGACTTTGGAATTGAAAGTACAGGTATATGAAAATGATATGGAACTGGCTTTTGCTGATTGTGCATTTTTTTAGGCAATGGCAACTCAAATTTCAAACTGATAATTTTGAAAAGCAAAGTTAATTACTGGATACAACTCATTGAACTGAGTTAAAGGGTATCATTTTTTTTCCTTCTCAGACGAAAATTAAGGAAGTTATTGATGTTTGAATTTTGTTGATCCGTCATTTTAGCCCAATAATAAAATCGCAATTTCACAGACTTATAAAATAAGTTCAAATACTACACTGATAGTTATCAACCCATTAATAGAAACATAATATATAAAAAAACACACTTAATTTTTTTCAAAGCTGTAGTTCTGTAATGAAAAGCACATCGATTAGCTCAAACTGTCAAAAATATGTATTTTTCACAAAATTTTAAAGAGACCACAGCCCAATATAACAACTTTGGCCATTCATCAAATATACAATAATAAATCAACAAACCCTTAAATGCAACATGGATTACAACTTGCACAGATTATTGGCAATAGCAAGGATTGCTGTATTTTGGCATTTTCACACTTTAAAACTACTTTGAAAATTGAAAAAATTAGAATTAAAACTCTAACATTTGTGCGCGGATTTTCGGCATTTTGAACAATTAAAAACTTGTCATAAATCAAAAACAGTTTGAGCTACAAGAAAGTATAATATACCGTTTCAAAGCCCTACTCTTTACATTACGCATAACCAAACACAGCATCAAGTCCAATTTGCCACCCTCTGGGCAGTATGCTTCTCTAACGCAGATTACGTCTCTAACCCCACACTGGGTATGTGGTCGGTCCAATATAAAGTCAACTTTCCTGTCCAGGAACAAACCGGAGGGCTACGGCTGGGCAGGAATTCAACCCCTGTACACACATTTTTTGAGAGAGAGCCATAGCTCAATAGATAGAGCGTACACTTTCCAACAGGTAGGTTGGGGGTTCGAACCCCGGTCGCGTCCGCCTAATAATTAAGAATTATAATTAAATTCTAGTAGCTCTCTAGAGAGCTCCGGCTTTGATATGACCTAAAAGTTTTTACGGGCTTTAAACCAGCAAGAACAAACCAGTAAAGAGAGAGAGAGAGAAAACAGAATTTGCAAATACTACTACCGGGCCGCGCACGCGTGCACGTATGTAGTATGTTTAATAGAAAAGTGCTGGCTAGGCTATGGTATCAAACACACTTTGTCATATAATATTTATGTAAGTTAGCTCAGTCCTGCAACTTCTATATCTTCATTAGTATGGCACTTTCACTGCTCAAACTGATGAGAGAATGGAATATCGCAATTTAGGGAAACAAAGAATGGGCCTTTTCATTGTATGCTATAAAAAAAAGTCAATATTCTATATTTACGGTCATAGTAGCGTTTTAAATGCTCTCATTATGCTTTGAAACATTGAAAGTAGAGAACATGGCGGCTTTTAAAGCATAAAAGGCCAGAAACTAAAAAAAGGCTTACACCCCTTCAAGCGGGCTGTTCCATTATGACAGCGCGCAATCTATAAATAGCTCACAATTACTTACAATTTTTCATCGAGTAGTTGTTTTCTTTTGTCTTGCACAACTGTGCCAAGCATGTTAAACTAACAATGTTTTCGTATTTCAAAAGGAAAAGGATTGAACTTTATCATATTTGAAAATTAAGGGGATAGTCACAAAAAATCGCAATTTTCTCAGAAATTTTGATGTTTCAAAGGCTAAATATTGTTTTTCGCTCATTTTGGTGCCACCATTGGAAACTACATTCATTTTTACAATAAACACACTCATTCATTGCAAATTTCTCCCGTTGGCACAGCTGCGCCAAGATTTTTAAGCAGGTTTGGTTTACTGCACATGTATTTACTAATTTTCAATTGTTGCGCAAAATCAGTTTTGAGTACGTACTTGAAATTAAAAAAAGATCTCAACCAGGTTTTCCTTGTCTACATTGAACAGCCCTCAGATTTTCTTCAGACAATCCGTTGGTCCTGATAAATGATTACTTTGGATTGCAAAATTGTCAATGTGTTTTATTATACAGATAAGAAATAGCAGTGATATGATTGGATTCATTATTTATGTTTTTTTGTTTTTTTTCATTAACTTTGAATTATTTTACAAACAGATCATTTCAAAGGTGGAGTAGTTTTATAAAAGAGAGTTTCACTCCTTAAACTTTTTAATTTTTTACATCCCTTTTCTTTCTTTTGGGTGCGTCTCCCTCTGAATATTTTCTTTAGATGACATTTTCCTTATTTTGTTGTGTGGCAACTTCTGATTGCTGTCATTCTTTTCTTGACTTTTCCCAAAGTTAAACCCAATGATATATTTGCTGATGAAAGAGACTTTGGGAAGAACAAGACAGAAAGTGAAGAGGCTAAAATGATTAAAAAATGAATGCAGAGGGGAACGTAGAGAAATGAGGAATGGAGAAAAACAATGTCTACTGAGAATAGATATGAGCAAAAAGAAAATAACTGTGAAAAAATAAAGAAAAAAAAAAGAAAAACCATGCCCTGTGTGTTTTAATGTTTTTGTGTGTTTTAATGTTTTTTAACTACAGGTACTCACATTTTTTAAGTAGCCTTATCTCTTTTAGACTCTATGTGAACAGAAAATATAAAAAGATAAAATAACAATGGTAATTCTTTCTCTTTTGATTACTTTCTTTAATCTTGATATCACTAACCAGAAATTGTGAGTGCAGTCCTGGTTCCCTCCCCTCTATGGTTGAGCTGCTTTATCTTTACTTCCTTTTACCTCTCAAATTTACCGTCATGGGTTCCTTTTAATACTTTTGAATGTTTATAAATGAGATTGCAATGGAATTTAGTCTATTCTTCTTTATTGAATAGTCTAGATTTGTCCGCAGTGAAGAAATTGTTTCAGCTAAAGAATGATTATTTTCTCAATGTCTGGTAATATCTTTTAATGGCTATATAGGCTATTTTATGTTGCAAAATGATTTACAAAACACTTCTATTGGTTTGTTGAAAAAAAAATTTATCAGATATAACTTAATTATGTCAGAGTTGGTTTTATTTTCTGGGGGTTGGTTTTTTTTTTTTTTTGTCATTTTTTATTTTGGGAGGGGATTGTTGGGGTTGATTCTTTTTCTCATGTCAGCACTTGAGATGAGGAGAATTGCTAAATGACCGCTTTGTCAAATCAACCTTAGACTACAGACACCAACACAGAGAGTTATAGAAACTCTACATACAATACATAAACTACAACAATGACAAGTTAAATATTTCTAATTAAACTATGTTAACTACAATACCACACTCAGTGACAAGTATAAAACCCTCATACCTAAAAGTGTATTAACCTGCGTGGGAGGTTACACTAATATAAGTCAAGTAATGAATTTTGAATTTGCTGTAGAAGTTATCAAGGAGTAAATATTGAAAGTTGTATTCTTTTAATATTGTCTGTGCTTTTTTTCCATCATGATTTGTTGTTGTTGTTGTCTTTTTGAAAAATAGATGACTGTTTTGTTTTACCTTAAATTGAGGTTGTCTATCTACGGAATAACAAAATAACTTTTTAAAATGACCTTACCTTTTTCAGCATCCTAACATTGAGCAGACTTTGTATCATCAAATGGCATTGACCTCGTCTGCCATGGCCTATTCTTGGTCAAAATGGAATGGCCAGACAGAAAGAGACCAGCTGGTGCTTCAAGCAGCTGAAGCTTTGGAAGATGAGCCTTTACTAGAGGTGAGTAGAGATGATATGGTAGAATTAATTTCCATCACAATGGCTTGCAGTTTAAAACGTATTCCTGATCTTCACACAGGGTGTTTAGTCTTCATTTCCATTAAGAAAAGCGAAATACAGTGGAACCCTTCAATAGCGACACTCCCTAGATAAGACTATCACTATCATATGACCTGTTGACCTCCGGTCCTAATTTTTTTGTGTTATATATTGTTTGTAATCAATGAAAACCCCCGAATAAATACACCTCTGATAACGATATAATTTTCTGGTCCCGGGCGATGTCATTATCCAATGGTTCCACTGTACAGTCTAACACACAATCCTCATGGTCTTAGTCTTATTCCTTGTTCCAAATCAAATGTCACAACTTTGAGTTATTTTTTTCTCATTTTCACATGTTAAGGGTCTACTCTTTTTACTTGTCTATTTTTTGTCCAAGAAAGGACAAACAATAGTTACAGTTTTACTGTCAAATAAAACCTAGGTAACTTTTTACCCTAATTTGATAGAAAGATATGAGAGTGAAGAGAAGAAAGTATTTTGTTATCTTTTTTTTCTTCAAAATTTATTCATTAATGATATTATATCATAAAGGCATCTGAAAGAACAACTCAAACCAGTATTAGTAAAGTGTTATTTAATTTTTGTTATTTATATCCGAAACAAAGTCCTCAGTGATTTTTTAAAAAGGGTCTCAAAAACTGGGCACATTACTTGCCAAAACCGACATGCTAAGCCATCATTGAGTTGAGCCAAAGCCAAAGACAAGACACTCTTAATCTGTCCCCGCGGAAAATTGCAAATGAAAAAAGCCAAAAATTGCATTGAAAATAGCAAAAATTGCATGTAAAAAAGGTAAAGATTGCAAGCAAAAAATGCAAACTATTACAAAAAAATGCAAAAAATTGCCAAAAAATGCAAAATTTGCACATTTGTATTGTTGTTTTTTAACAGACAGCGCACAATGATTCAAAGTTTTTAACATTTCATTTATTAACAATGTAGCAAAACACCCATTCTCTGAATGGGAGGAAAAACATCAAAAAATAGAAAAAAAAATCTTTCTTCTTTCTTTCTTAATCAGTTTACCTTTTGTACCTTTCGGTGTAAGGCTTAGGCTTTGTAAACCAGCTCGCGCCACTGCTTCCTATCCAGTGATTTCCTTTTAGCATCTAACCCTCTTTTTTTTTACAATGCCTTCAATACCTTCCTGAAAAAAAAAATTAAGAATGTTAAATGAAGAGGTTACTGAGCATGTGTGTGTATCACTGCGTCGCCTCCTGGTCGCAACAGAACGATTTAGAAATACACTTACTTATATTTGATTATAGTTGTTCCACGTATTTTTATTGTCATTTATCATTGCTTTGAATATCTTTAAAACCTGTTTGAATACTCTCTCCTCTTATTTAACAATTTTCATGATTTTCCCCATCATTCCACATTTTTTACCTTTACATGTCTCAAAAAAGCTATTCTCTTTCCTCTAAATACAAATCAAAGCACTGATCTGCCCATTAAATATGATGTTTAGGTCTTTAAAAGGCAAAATTTAACACCTTCTGCATTCGTTAAACAAAAAAGTTCACACTTTTAATTTAACTTTTCCCCCATAAATACTGCTGATCTGAATACTGTTACTAATTTAAGCCTCTAAGACAGCTTGACCTGTGATCTTCGCCAATGTCAAGGGCAGAAACACACAAATGATGGTGCAGAATGAGT